>JABMBV010043621.1:0-14535 GCA_018906735.1 Mesochorus sp. PSUC_FEM 10030011
GGGGGGGTTACAGTAACCATTAAGGAAGGCCTTGATTATTTAAAAAAAAAAAATTTTCATCGAGACGTATTTTTGAGATATTGATTTTTGAAAAATAAATGTTCTTTTTTTTTTATAACAAGAATCATAATTGCACAAAATTTCAGGACGAATCATTTTTCAAAAAAAATATATCGTGATATCACACAAATTTTTCTTTTAAGCAAATTAGTAGAGGTTATTTACAGGACACACCGTTGACACGTAATTTGAAACAACACTAAATTCTTCTGCTCTCTTTAAACTTGTGTGTAATTTTCGTGATTAAGGATGCATTCCGACCTGGGCGCTTAAGTGCCTATGCGTGTTTTCGAGCCCTATCTTTTACATGCGTAAACGTGAGAGAGCTGAAAGCGTATATGAGCGCCCAAATCGAAAATGCACCCTAAAATGCGCTTCAAGATTTTAATGCGAAGTTTGATGATCGTATGACGCATAAACGAGGGATTTCTGGGGTGAACGCGTTCTACCTCTTTCCCCTTAGGATTTCCGTAAATGATTAAATGACTGGCAAAAAATCCTTGTGGAAAATTATTAACGAAATAATGCAAAACGTATTAAGATGGTAATTCGAGGAGTACTATATCTACCAATGGAAAAAAAGTATCGGGTATGGAGTTTGTGTACGAGTAGTAGTAGTAGTAATTATAATTCTCGAGTTCGTTCCAAGAGTCATTTGTGCGGCTATCGCTGTATGACGTTATCGTAAAACTGTAACGTAAATATTAATTTAAGACATTGATCTGAAGAGAATGTGCGTGCTCGAGCCCTATATATCTTTTACGTGTATAAATATGAGCGCTGAAAGCATATATACTATCGACTAAAAGTTTAAATTTTTTTTCTGACGTCGTTAAATTATTCGTAATATGATCGTGTTCCTCAATCTCTTTAATCCGATATTCTGTCAATAAAAAAGTCAAATTGTGCGTAGCTATTTGTTTTACGTATACAAATAGCTTCGCTTCGCTTGAAAAGAGAAAACACGATCGCATTACAAATAATAGCTGCACACACCGCTTGACATTTTCATTGACAGAATATCAAGTTAAAGGAACCGAGGAGCACGATCATATTATGAATAGTTTGACGATGTCAGAAAAAAAATACGAAGAATATTCACGAGGCAGTTGTCAAAAAGAGTGGGTAAAATTGAAAAATAATTCTACATTTAACGTGCAAACTTATTATTATTAACTATTAATTTTGATTTACAATTATCAGAAGCTGCAATTTTTTTTTAGGTGTGTACAAATGTGTTTGAAAAGATTGTAAATTTTGTTTGGGTTGAAAATAAAGTACCTTCCTATACAGCATACACCTATTGTCGTATGTTTTTTTATTTATTTTTATTCTTGTTGATCATTTTTATATTCCATCATTTTTTGACTTTAAAAATTTTTAAAAACCTTGCAACGAGTCTCGGCAAGAGTCTCGGCAAAAGTCTCGGCAATAGTCTCGGCAAGAGTCTCGGCAAGAGTCTGGCGAAAGTCTTGGAAACGTGCCTATTCGAGACTGTGCCGAGACTCTCGCCAAGACTCTTGCCAAGACTCTTGCAAAAAGTCTCGCCAAGTCAAATTTTTTCTGCGCGGGATGTTATATACTTGATATATAACAGTTATATTACAAGATAATATAAAAATGTTGTAACAATTATAAAATTGCAATATTGAAATGTAATATTACCGTTAATTTATATGTGATATTACAGTTACATTAATGATAATATATTTTCTCCGAACGCTACCGGTTTGCAGCACTCTTTAGTTTATTGAGAATGGTAAGAATGCTTTGAGGGGGATGGTGAATATCCCCGAACACTACCGGTCTGCAGCACTTTTATGTTAACGAAGGATAGCTGACATTTAATTAATTATAGTTCACATATTATAAGATAGCTTTTATAAGCCGCCCATTAAAAACTCAATTAAATGAGATCAGAGAAGGAACTGATTAAGCCCGCGATACGCTCGAGTATATCTTATTCCGTAATACTCAACGCTTGCGAGAGCGAAATTCTTACATTAGTTTATGTTGGATCAGCAGTCTCGAATTCTATTAAAGCATTCAGGTTTCGTCAAATAATACACAACTGTCTTCTCGATGATATATGTATTTATTTAGGGAGCTATAGAAAAACGCCTGTTCGCAGATAGATAGACCGGTGTCGACTGACTACATATAATAACACTGATAACGCTCTCCTCTCGCCTTATCTCCCCCTCTCTCACTCTCATACAGGCGAGATGCGCCAAATTCAAATTGCTCCAATAGTTTATGTAGTGTTTTTTCATATGGTGACTCTACTAGTCAGCGCTATGATTATTATGATTAAATTCATTACTGAACTATTATTTTTGGTTATATGATCATTTTGTTTAAAAAATTTTTGAATTATAAAATTTCGATAACTATTAAGTCATAACTGATACATTCGGAATTTAGAGCTTTCTGTTTTTTCAATAGTCGGTATTTATACCCCATCCTCTCTAGGCCATCCTGCTCCTCTATAAAACCCCGCGCACTAAGGGCTCGTCCTATTTTCTCTCCGAAATCATCAGTGGAACCTTTGAGCGTCATGGACATACGCGGTAATCATATTCAACAATTCACGAATTTACCACGTGTTCTTGTGCCGCGTTTTGATTTTAATCCGTAATTCAAAAGTAAATTGGTTTTCCTAATAAACTCGTGTTAATTAAAATCAGTTTGTAAAATGTGGGAACAGTTTCATAATAAACTCAGTTTGTGAAAGATAAATACGAAAGTGAAATAAAAGAAAAACTCTGCATTCAAATTCTTCAACCGCGCTCAGCGGTGATTGGGTAACCCGATTTTACTCGTCAAAATACACGCAATTGTATCGCGCCTGCGCGTCAAGACAATTTAATCGGAATATCAACGCCAAATCATAACATATAATTGGCTGGACGAGTTTTTCCATGAGATGTAATTGGTTAAGGTGACGAATGAAATGTGGAGAATTGAAAGGTTGGAATTATGTTGGAGATGACAAGCGAGTTTTTTAGAGCGAGGTTAGAATTTGAAATCCTGAACAAATGGGTTAAATGAAAATTTGTCAAGAAATTTTTCGTTTATGTTGTGTGACGTGACATTTTGTGCCCCGTCACATGTGCGGACGTACACCGTGCCGTGAGTATGCAGTCACTGCACCACGACATGCTTGCTCTCGGGTCGTTAGTCGCGGAATACCCTTTGGCTGTCTGTTTCGTGGTATGGGACCTTCCGTCTCGCTTTTGGCTGTCCGAAATTTTATTTGAATATTGTCTATATTTATGGCTATCATTTATTAAAATCAAATATGGGAAATTTTGGCTATCATTTGTAAATTATTTTGAATTTTAAAGTGTAATTATTTTGTATAAAATTTATGGAGGATCTTGATTACTCTGGTTGTTGGCTGTCGGCTGTCAATTCGGGATAGAACGGCCCATAGTTGTAGCTGCCTATATGGGCGCTCTCGTGGCTGTCGTACTGGCTATCGTTTTGGCTGTCAGTTGGGGATAATTTTATGAATATTATATGCCATCGGTTATCGAACTTATTGTCATAGTGACCTCTCCGCGGATTGATCACCCGCGGAGTGTGAGGATTGTTTTAGCTTTGACTAATTTAGTTGAGTGTTCGGTCATTGGGCAAGCCGAGATCGACCATCGGAACGCTGAGACCCCAAGACGACTGTGGGACGAGGTCCAAGGTCCGGGAGATCCCCGGCGTTCCAACGGAAGGAGTACGGAAGGCAGTAGTGGACAGGTGAGGTGACCATGGCGTCGATGGTTCTATGGGGTGCAAGGGCTGAGTGTGGGCCTACACTCCCCCTTGGGCTGCCCCCGAACCCCCTGTTTCACCTGACGACCGGCTTCGGGAAATAGGACTTCGCCCCAGTCCGGTGTGATTGCGGCCGGATGCTCACCCAGGCATAAAGATGACAACTTTAAATTTCGCGCCGCGGGCAGCGCGAACGAAGGAAAGGATTCATAAGGTTTCCGACGCTGCGAGCCATTACGTAAGGAGTGGAGATGGCGGGCCGAACGGCAGCGAGAGCTCACGAGTCGGCAATGGAAGAGTGGAGAACGAGTCGCAGAGAAGCAAACCTAGAGGGGTTCCGACGACGGGCGACGGCAACGACGTACCATCGACCAGCGACCGGCGACCAGACCTTCTTTTTTTTGTTACTCGTAATAGTTTAATTTTCGCGGCTAGTTTTTTGTAATTAATTAAAGTTCGAGCTTTGGAAGACAACCCGGTAAAGTACCCTTTTCTTATATTTTCTCGCCGCGTGGAGAGGGGTCTGATTGCGTGTCTTTTCTTTTGTATCGTGAGGCATATCCTGTGGCCGTGGTGCCAATTTTCGGGATGATGCTTTATTTTGGAATATATTTTGTGGCCGTGGTACCGATTTGGTAATATATTTCGTGGCTGTGGTGCCGATTTGGGAATATATTTTTGTGGCCGTGGTGCCGATTTTGTTGTAACGTTCTTTGGGTAAATTATAGACACGTAATCGGAGTCCCTTTCAAGCCATCGCCCTCAGGTATTAAAATTTTGTGTATTAAGTATCGTTGT
Organism: Mesochorus sp. PSUC_FEM 10030011; assembly: GCA_018906735.1. Taxonomy (NCBI): domain Eukaryota; kingdom Metazoa; phylum Arthropoda; class Insecta; order Hymenoptera; family Ichneumonidae; genus Mesochorus; species Mesochorus sp. PSUC_FEM 10030011. The sequence goes on from JABMBV010043621.1 coordinate 4,627, forward strand.
TTAAGAATCATAAGTCAAAGTTTCCCCGTATTATTTGAAGATATTAATTTAACACTTCGTCTGTAATGGTATTTTCGGCACACACCGTCTGTAAACGGAGGTCTTTCGCGTCCTGCCGTTTTTTCACCCCCTTAATGCATTCAAAAAATTCTGAAATAATTCATGCTATTGTTCCAAACATTCATTATGAAAGTTCCATCGTGGAATTCCCGTTAATTCACCTGTTGCATATATTTTTTGTTGAACAAATGAATGAATCGTCGAACTCAATTGTATTATTTGGCTATCTCAATATCGTTTCGAATTTTATTGCGTTTTGCGGCTGTCTAATATTTAATGTAGAATAACTTTGAGTCAATTTTTATTGGCTGTCCTGAGGTTTGTTTTGTATAATTTTAGCTATCGATTTTGTAGAATTTTGATTTAGATATTTTGTGGCTAATACTCGTCTCTCGGACTTGCGACCCGGTTTAGTTTATTTTGTATTATATAGAATCTCGGTTATTGTAAATAATTTATAAATGAAGTAAGACTCCGAAGGAGCATATGTTAAGGAAATAAATTAATTATGTTTCGTTTTGGTTGTTTTGAATTTGAGATTTTATTTGCGAGCCTCGACCCGTTCATTGTCCTCGTTGACCAACACCCCGAGTGTCATCATTAATTAATAACGCGTTTTTTTGAGAGTAAGTATTTTCGCGTTGGGCTCGAGGATGAATCCGTTACACGAGCTTGGGCCTCAACCAACTCGGGGCTCATCGCTGCGGTTTTCGCTGTCGATTTCCGTCCGGGGTTGAAATTCACCCCGGACGCGGCCTTTCTCTCAACGCTTGGCTTTTGGACCCGCCCCTCTACCATTCCTCGGGGAACATGGCTGCAACTTAGCCAGCGCGCCAACGTCGGACGGCAATGCGTCCCCCTGGTTTCCGGTATGGGAATCAATTATAGCCGGATCGCGAGATTCGGTGGTGCATTCGTTCGCGAGTGTACCTGGCGCCCGACCCCATGCCGTTAGACCAGGGAGATATGTTATGAGGGTGAGGTTAGGGTTCTGGCTGTCGATTTTATTATTTTGTTCATGTAAAAATTATTTAGATTTATTTTATTGAATTAATTTCAGGCTGTCATATATCGTAATTTTGGTTTAGTCGTAATTTTGTGATTCCCGTCCGGTGGCCTATGTGTGTCACAGTTGATAACAATCTTTTTAAACAAATTCACGATATGTTCTATACCCTAAAGAATACTTTCTATCAGGTAGATATTCACAATAATTCGTATCTATAGAAATTACCGGTATCCGGAAATAAGAATAGTACACCCTTAAGGGAGACTTTGTCTTTGGAGTGTCATATTTCAGGTATTTACATTTTATTTTTTTAAAGGAAACAAGTAAAGCTTTTTAGTGCGTTTTTTTCTTGCTTTTATTCATAATATGGAGAACATTAAAAACATTTTTTAAAAAACCAAAATGGCGGGCGTTGCAATTCCGCGAAAACAGGTCCTTAAATCGCTGGAGGTAAACGGCTGACATCACTGCCCCCTCTTTGTTGATCTGAAACACAAATTCAAAGCATATTATCAATCTATGACCCTTTGGTCATGGAATGATGGATGGGTTTTTCGTTAAGTACAAATTTCGGAAAATGGCGGCAATTAAAAAAAAAAGAATTTTCGCGTTTTTTTTGCATAAAAAGATAAATAATAAATGCAAAAATGTATCTATCGAAAAAACAATCTGTCATTCCATGGAGACATATTTTCTGCGTATGCTCTCCAAATTTCATGGTCGATATAATAATTACAGCGGTCAGGAGAATGTCAGCCATTTTTAAAAACGTGTTTTCGAGAAAAACACGTTTAAAGTTTTATAATGTATTTACACTAATGTGTTTATAATTACCGCTAATCGGCAATGCCTGGTCCGTAGAGGCATCCCTCCTTTTCTTCTCGCTGCTCATGTTGAGCCACTAACATCTCCCGCTGCTCAATCCGGGCCTTTTTTGCTGCGTCGGTGACCTGCCTCTCCGCGCGCTCGATCCTTGCTTTGTCCCGTGAATGGACTCAGCTCTTGGCAAATGTGTCAATCTGGACACCCATGAGATCCATGGCAATTAACAATGATTCCTCACCTTCGTTGAGAATAATCACTGCTAATTCTGTGGCAATATTGACCACATCTGCGTCGGAATGAAGATGTTTGGGCGCACGCATCCAAATCATATTATTAAATGACTCATTATTGTTTTGAGTATGAGCACCCAAACATCTTTCGAGCAAGTCGTCCGACGACAAGTCTTTGTAAATTGGCTCGATGGCTTTTAGAACAGTATCACTTAGAGGAGCCCTGTGCTTATATAAAGACAAAATATCCGACACTTCAGCTTTACGCCACGTACACCAGCTGTTTTCTCCTGGTGGACACTTCTTATGCTGAGGTTTTTTATCCGTGTTATCTTGTGGTAATACATGGCTCATATCGCGTCCTTCATGGCTTGTATAGAATGTGAATTTCGCCGGATAGCAAGGCCATAGTATTTAGTGAGTTGTACGATCGCTTTATCTGTGAGTTTGCCTGCCCCTTTTTCTCCGAGTTCCTTGATTCCTTTTTTTTTATATTTCTCAATCTCGTTCCCATTATTTTTTCGACGTGACCAATACATTTTTTTTTTGACAGTAACGTCATCATAGGGATTGGCTTCAAGTAATCCCTTAAACGTTTTACTGTCACCATCCCCGACGCAAGTGACGTATTCGACTCCATGCAGTTCTACTGATCGGAGAAACATTTCGGTGATTCCGTCGGTTTCCATCTTTCTTGTAGAACCGACATGGTTTGTGGTGCAAGTTTCCACGTGTGTTTCCTTCCATTCATCGTAACCAGCAGGATCTTTATCTTTTTTTTCTCTCAAAAGCTGCAAGATTGGCAAAACTTCGATTTGACCATGGAGTTGACAACTTTTTTGGTGTGGTATCCAATAAGACTAGTCACGCCAATGAGAGATGAAAACCCTCTCTTTTTCCACGTGCCATCTCCTAAAACGATGAAGTGATCTTCCTGTAGTCCTCGCGAAACGTTTTCTTTCTTCTTCTCTACTACAGCTTTCTTCAGAACCATGTCGTAAACCGATATCGCCGCGGTTCGTATATTTTTTACACAAACGTAATATATTGTGGTCGTGATCCCACTGCAAATGTCCATCATGCCACAAAACCTGCTCAAACCGTTTATTCCAAGGCCTTATAAACAGAAAACAAACACGATTCGGCGATTTATTTCATAAGCTTTACCGATAAGTAGTCACGAAGCAACACTTTTTCCCCGTGTTGTGACACACGGGCCGTACTCCGGGCTCCCGGTAATGATGATGACTAATTATCAAACGTCGGTAAATCAGAGACCTTGTTAACGCTGAATTTTTACCAAAAAAGATATAAATTATTTTTCTGTCTCCCCCTGCCGAAAGTACGGTCTTCCTGGCCGCATTTAGCGCCAGAAAGAGCGATTTTTGTGGCCTGAAATTTTCGTGGCTCGGAAGTAAAACAAAACACTATCCTACGTGTTTTTACATAACACATGGCAAGCCACGAAAATCTACGGGCCACAAAAGTCGCTGTTTCTGACGTAAACAAATCCGAGGCTAAGCCGCGGCTTTGCCTCGGATTTTATATCACATACGCCAGGAAATCGAACTTTCTGGCCTTGGGTCGTAATCTACTATTTTTATTGAAAAATGCCTATTGTTTTGCTGAAAAAAATTATAGAGTCTTTCAGTATGTGTGACAATATCACTAAATAAATTCCAGCGTGGATCGAGATTGCGGTATAAAAAAATTAATTTGTGTGCCTTCATTTTTTTTGCCTTAGAGTAAAAAAATAAAGCCACAGAAATTCATTTTTTTTATACCAGAACTTTGATCCATGCGACTCTTATATAATCTGCTCGAAAGATAACAAAAAACTATAACTTTTATGTAGTCATTTTTTTCAATTACTTCAAGTTTCCATGATATATTCATTTGCAAAAAAACGACAATTCCTCAAATATTGAATTAAAAAATCTGAAAAAATCCGCCTAAAGTACCTTTTAGTAGTACTTTGATATAACCAATTATGGGATAAATCTGAGATGTTCGAAAAAAAAGCGGTCGAGTTGACGGAGAATCACTCATATATTCTTACACATTTCTTATCAGTCCATCGTAGTCTCTCCTACGCTAAATTTTTCTGACATTTTTTGCCAAGTTCGTTTACCAACATATGCTTTATACACTCTTATCCTAATCCATTTTACATGCTTCATTGGTGTCTCATGTGTTTCCCGACTTCGTTCCTTTTCTTTTGTGTACCATTTCCTCCTGCATATTATTTATCTTCCCTTTAACATGCTTATTTCCCCCCAAGAAATCCTCAAAGTATTACATCGAAAAGGCTACGACGGTCGAAGTTTAAATTTTGCGCGCAGAACTAAAATCAATATGAAAGAGCAAACATACATTTATCTAACAATCTAATTAATCTAACTAAACTAAACTAAATATTATTGTATATTTCAACAGCGTTTTTTAATCACCCGCTTGAAATTAATTATAGTGTGGGAATAATTGTTTCTTTACGGCGACACTTCTAATAATATATCAAACCGTAAGATGTCGAAAGGTTTCACATCCTTTTGCATCCATCCATAGTCGGACCAGTCGCGACGGTACAAAACACAATTTTTGGCATAAATTTCTGGCAGTTAATGAGAAAATGTGAAATATATAAAACAAAAACAGTCAATACTTTGTTGTCTGGATACCAAACTGTATACAAATTATTTGTGATTGGCTATCTGTGATATTTCACTTCGAGGTGTAAGAATGGCAGCTACTTCTGTGTCTAATACATAGGCTAGACAAAAATCGTATAAATGAATAGTTGAAAACGTTGACGCTATGCATAAAAAAACTGCATAATTGCATTGATACACGGATGAAGGAAATGTACGAGAGTGAATTTGATCAGATTAAAAACTACTTGAGTGACTTAAGTATCAACTTAAGTGATTTTCGAGTATCAACAATATTAGGAAAGATTCCCAACGACGATCTTATTGATAAAGGTGATAAAGAAGAAGAGAAGGAAGAGAAAGATGAGGAGTAAAAAGAGCAAATATGTAGAATTGTATCTCATATATTCCGAAATAAAAAAAGGATATAAAAATGTTTCAATATTGTAATTGAGTGAAACATGCTTTTTTATTCCCACCATAAGATTCGCTTGAAAAAATGAAAAAAAAAATTCAACTTAATGATTGTCTCCAAACCATTATAGGTTTTTTTTTTGAATAGTTGGGCAGTATTTATTTTCATAACTAACGACTAAAATATTCAATGTCGTGTTTTTCGGAAGAAATTTAAAAAACAATGGTGACTGCTGTACCAAAAGTGCTGCTGTCTGCATAATGATGTAATAAAAGTTCGTTTTATAAATTACATCATTCTTGTTCGCACGTTTCAAAATCATCGGCTCCATCTTCAGCTTCAAAGTCTTCTTCTGCGGTTGCCTCTTGATACTGTTGGTACTCGGAAACCAAATCATTCATGTTTGACTCTGCTTCAGTAAACTCCATTTCGTCCATTCCCTCGCCTGTATACCAATGTAGAAAAGCCTTTCTCCTGAACATAGCAGTAAATTGTTCAGAAATACGTTTGAAAAGTTCCTGAATGGCAGTTGTATTGCCGATAAAAGTTGATGACATCTTGAGTCCTTTTGGTGGAATATCGCATACGGCTGTTTTGACGTTATTAGGTATCCATTCAACAAAGTATGAGCTATTTTTATTCTGTACACTGAGCATCTGTTCATCAACCTCCTTCATGGACATTCGACCCCGAAATACTGCTGCGACGGTCAGGTATCTTCCATGACGTGGGTCACATGCTGCCATCATATTTTTGGCATCAAACATCTGTTGAGTGAGTTCGGGTACCGAAAGAGCCGAGTATTGCTGCATGGAGCGGGATGTCAGGGGTGCAAAGCCCGGCATAAAAAAGTGAAGACGTGGGAAGGGCACCATGTTTACCGCGAGTTTTCTTAAATCAGCATTCAGTTGTCCGGGAAATCTCAAACAGGTCGTTACACCAGACATCGTCAGGGACACCAAATGATTGAGGTCACCATAAGATGGATTCGAGACCTTGAGGGTACGGAAGCAAATGTCGTAAAGAGCTTCATTGTCGATGCAATATGTTTCATCTGTGTTTTCAACCAGTTGATGAACCGACAAAGTTGCGTTATAAGGTTCAACCACTGTGTCCGAAACTTTTGGCGATGGCATTACAGAATAGGTATTCATTATCCTATCCGGATATTCTTCCCGAATCTTTGATATCAAAAGTGTTCCCATTCCCGAACCCGTCCCACCACCCAACGAATGTGTCAATTGAAAGCCTTGAAGACAGTCGCAGTTTTCGCATTCCTTCCTTACGACATCAAGGACCGAATCGACGAGCTCTGCCCCCTCGGTGTAATGTCCCTTTGCCCAATTATTTCCAGCTCCTGATTGACCAAATACAAAATTGTCCGGGCGAAAAAGCTTCCCGTAAACACCAGAACGAACAGCGTCCATCGTACCTGGCTCAAGATCCAAAAGTATCGCTCTTGGTACATACTTGCCTCCGTTGGTGGATGTAGCAACTACAAACAATAAAACATAAAACATTATCTGTCTTTCTGTTGTTTTCGTTTCTCTCTCTCTCTCACTCTCTCATTCACTCACTCACTCACTGCCTAAAAATATCTAGTTCAAAAATTTTTAACACAAAATTTTTTATCTCTTCCGGTTTTATATGCAATCTTAATGAAAAGCAATAAAAAAAAATTTCAAAATTTTTTGCTTTTTCTTTTGCGCGTACGGACTTTGAAAATTTTCCTTGTTAATCCAATGTATGGGTCAGATAGTTTATTTATTCAGTTCAAATTTCATTTTTTATTTTTTACTACGACGATTTCTCACCGAGATCAGACTCCGAATGAAAAGAATCTTTTTATCTTCAATCACCAATCTCGGCAACCAGTGATCGTACAGAAAATAAGAGGGGTGTTCTAGTAATTGGAATAAATATCCTACAAAAATTTGCTAAGACTTTGAAGAACAATTTTTTTATCATTTTTGACACGAATTTTAAAAAAAACAGAGAAAAACTTCGGATTTACGCGGAAAAAACTAATGTTGAGCGTCACTTTTACAGCTCATTATACCCCTAAAAATTTTGCAAAATTACAGATTGATTGATCGAACCATTTTTCTGTTTCCGTTGGTTAAACTTTTAAAAAAAACGAGAGTAATACGTTTAATGTTCTTTTAACCCATTAACGCTCAGAAATTTTTTTTCTCGAAGACTGAAGAAAATTTTCCTGGAAAACTAATGTCTTAGAATGGATCAAAGAATGACCATCAAATTTTCTTACAGTATTGAGATACGATTTACGTTTTTTCTAACATTCAAAAAATCCATAATTTAAGAATTTGCTATTAAAAATTCGGAAAATTGAAAGCATTCGTTGATCAATTATAAGACTTTTTCGTATTATGAACATTTTATCGAAAATCTATAGTTTTTAAGAAACGAATGGTAAAGCTTGAAGCAACCTGAACTTTTTCTTGAAAAACTATAGATTTTAGATAAAATGTTCATAGTATAAAGAAGTCTTATAATTTATTAAAAAATACTCGCAATTTTTTTTCAGAATTTTTTAAATCTAACTATGAAACAACTAATCCAGCCATTTGAAGAAAATTAGATGCTAGTGTACACACTTTAGAGTATTTTCTGAAATTTTTAAAATAAATCCACAGTGACACACCGACCAAAAAATAATAATTTTCGTATATTTTCGGTGAAAATGGTTATTTTTCAAACTCGAAAAATTGAACAAAAGTTGTTTTCACAAATTTTATATAAAACTCCAACTTATTTGTCTAAAACATTTGTTAAAATATAACGGTTGAAAAAACTTTGAAAATTTGAGAAAGTCAAAACAATGCGATCCAAATATTTTGAAAAAAATTACACTACACTTTTTCATAGGAGTGAATAATTTGACAAAATGAATTTGACAAAATGAAGTGGAAAAAAACGAATTTTTGAGTGACATTTTTTTTATTTCGCATATCGATAATGTTACCATATTTTTCTGGGCTAGAAAAATTTATTAGTCCATTATTTTTGTGAAATTAGTTTGTTTAAATATATCAAACATACAATAAATGTCGAAATATAAGCTATGTATATGATTTTCTATGTTTTTGTGATACTAATTAAAAATTTGACAAATTTGAAAAAAATTAAATTATTTTAATAAATTGTTTAAACAATAAACATTGAAATGTCAGCTTTATATGATTTTATATATTTTTCAGGACCCCAGTTCAAAATTTGTCATTATAATTGCAACAATAATTAGTTTGAAGAATTTCTTTTAACAAGTTAGTTTTGCAACTATAATGCCAAATTTTTAAACAAAAACCTAAAAAAATATACAAAATCATATAAACCTTTAACATTTACTGTTTCAACAATTCGTTTGAATTAAAAAGTAATCGAAAATTCGTGTTTTTTCACTTTATTTTGCAAAAAATATATTTAAAAAAAATCGTTGGAGTTACATTTTAAGTTACACTATTCGAAAGAGCCACTTTAAAAGTATAAAGGATAGTACTTTTCAAAAATATGTTTTGAAAGTTTTCATTGTGAATAATATGGCTAAAGACAATGCTTGTTGAAACCTGTCCTGTTTACATTAACGGATTAATAGCAATTTCGTAAGTTATTATTTAAACTACAGCTAAGGAACAATAAATTCGTTATTTTTCTTTCTCATATTATATTTTCGATCCTATAGACGTTTTTGGCTTCTTTATTATGGAGACTGCCGTATGTAAGAAAATTCAGTTTCAATAACCGACACAGTAACGGTACTGCTTTATATGAGTGAAATACATGATTAGGTTTAATAATCAATGGTCGTAAAAATTGTCTCTCGATGTATCTTAAATTCAAATTAATTCGATTACACATATTGCCGTGGTTAAAAGTATAGAAGAACAGAAAAATGTTATGAATATGGAAAAAATATAATTAAGGAAAGCCAATATTTTCCACAAAATTGTATAATAAAATAAATCTAATTGTTGAATTGCTTATATTGATTTGCACATTCGCACAAAATATAAATTCATGGTATTATGGAATCAGCGAATACAATATTTTTTTGATAAAGATAATTTTAAGACATAAAAATACGACGAAACATTCTTTGTTGATATACATTATTTCAGTAATATATTTTTGGCTCTAGTTGAAATTTTTTACATTTCACTTTTGCCATTCAAATCACATTTGTACCTTTTTTCATTAGTCACGTGATATAAATACACACAATGGAGAATTTTGAACGGAATGTAAAATCCCCGAGACTCGAGTACCGGCAAAGAGTTTATTTTTGTCACAAATTGTAGGGAGATATATTCCTCTCCCGTTCGTTGGGTTGGGCCGACGTTGTCCTTTTGGACGAGACGTATGTGCTTTTCGCTCTTTCCAAGTTTCTATTTTTGGGATTTCAGAGATGCGGTTCAACCGAGTGCAAGAATCCAGACTCATTCGGTTTGTATTTATGGTATCATGGGAAAAATTTTCTCTTAACGAGTATTGTACATCTCATAAAATAATATGTCTTCTGACGTACACAATCATATCGTGTGTGTTAGGAACGTAACTCACCGGAAGCCTCGTTGTAGTAGACGGAAATCCGTTCAAGCTGCAGGTCACTGTCCCCGTGATATATTCCCGTTGGATCAATGCCATGTTCTTCGGATATTACTTCCCAAAACTTTTAGAAATACGAATTTATCATTATTATTA
>JABMBV010043731.1:0-14525 GCA_018906735.1 Mesochorus sp. PSUC_FEM 10030011
AATTATATAAAACATATTTGAATATTTTTACAAAAAATTTTCATCTCCAGTACAGTAGAAATGATCCAATGGCATAAGATATCTTCTTCGAAGCTCTCCCAAATTTCGGGCACCGCGGTTATTTTTTCTTTTTCATGAGCTTGACGAGTTTCGGCCACATGTCTCTATGGAAATTGAGACGAATAGAGAGATCCCCACAGCGAGTCTACGTGCGAGCAAGGAGAAACGTGTCCACATCTGGCGCTCAGACCCTATGGGAGAATTTTTTTTTCCAACCATTTCAGCTCTTGAAATCTGTTCCCTTTTCTCTCTCTCTCTCTCTCTCTCACACACACTCTTTCGGTCTTTAAGCATGCTGTGTTCTATTTTTTTTTAAAAGAGTTCAAGCGATAATGAAGAAAGAATATGCTTGTACAAAAACTGAAGATAATTTTTTTTAAGGAATTTCACGTCGCATACGTTTACATTCGTATGGGAAATTCGCCACGTCCTGGACTATGGGTGCTTGAGAAATCAAAAGATTACGGAAAAACGTGGTCACCTTGGCAGTATTTTTCGGATTCGGCGAGCGACTGTTTAACATATTTCGGAGTCGACAGCCACACACCGATAACTCGTGATGACAGTGTCATTTGCACGACAGAATATTCAAAGATCGTACCCCTCGAGGGCGGCGAGATACCAATATCCATCCTCAATAATCGCCCCTCGGCAAAACATTACTTCAACTCCACTTTGCTCCAAGAATGGACAAGAGCGACCAACGTCCGTTTTCGATTTTTGCGAACGAAAAATCTTCTCGGACACTTGATGTCCGTGGCGAGGCAAGATCCAACTGTAACGAGACGAGTACGTATATTTCTTCATTTCTATATTTTTACATGTTGAAATAGAAAAAAAGTCACTGAAATTTGAAAATTCTCATGTGTACAATTTTGACCCATTTTACTGAAAATTATCGATATCGAGCGGGTTTATCGCCCTTCTATACACACACATACACACCGCAAGGCGATAAACTTTGTGACCCTTTGCTTGTGCTTTCATAAGAGTCCAATGGAACTGAGCAAGATGAGAAAAAAATGTCTTCGTTTTATAATTACCAGAAACACGAGAAAATGATTAATTGTTATCATTTTTTTAAATTGTGAATTATTTTTTATTCAATTATGAAATTGAAGTTTATTCACAATTATCTACGAATCAGAATATACTAAATTTTTTATAATTATGAAATAAAAATCTCTCAGATCGGCTCTTACAGACACATTTAATTTGCTTTTATGGAGATAGCAAAATTATCGCTATTACTGGGTAATCGCTTGAGAATTTGCATGAACGTTGTAAATATATGTAGGATTATGTATGCAAAAATTAATTACGAGTCATCGGCTCAAAAATCATGATATTGATTGTTGAAAATCGTAATTTTCTGAAAGCTCCATATGAGCTCAATGTAGAGAGTTGCCATTTTGAACATTAAATATCTTTTATTGACTAACCGGTAAATCTTTTGAAAATTTTGTGCACATTATGGAATGATATTCAAGAATATTCATGCTAATTTTTGATTAATTATTGAGCCATAATTAATTTTTATGATTTTACGTATACTCTATGAATTTTCAGTATTTTTATTCGATAAAAGACATCAGTATAGGCGGTCGTTGTATGTGCAACGGTCACGCTGATACCTGTGACATACAAGATCCATCACAGCCAAAGAAACTCGTTTGTCGTTGTCAACATAATACTTACGGGCCTCAATGTGCTTCTTGTCGTCCAGGATTTCAGCAGAAAAAGTGGCAACAGTCCACGTCCTTCAAGAAATTTACTTGTGAACGTGAGTTTGAATTTTTTTTATTTGAAAATTGAATTTAAAAACTTTCACTGTGTAGTACTAAATTTGTATCATTTCATTTACGTTTATTGCAGCTTGCAACTGCTTCGGTCATTCTAACACGTGTGAATATGATCCTGAGACCGACGAAAAACACTTGTCCCTCGATATTCACGGCAACTACGAGGGAGGTGGTATTTGTAAAAATTGTGGTGACAACACCGAAGGAATAAATTGTAACCGTTGTAAACCACGCTTCTACAGGCCTAAGGATAAACCTCTGAACGCTACCGATGTTTGTCAACGTAAGTATACTTCAATATTTTATCTTTTATATTTACAAAAGATAAAGTCAAAACTTCCTGACTGATATGACGTTTCTTGATCCTCACATGGGCTAACACATATCTTTACAATTTTATTACTTTTACATATAATTTTCTAAAATTTTCAATATTCTATAATTTTTTTCATATTTGCAACATTATTAAAATCGCAATATTCGAGGTCATGAGACATTATTTGCATAGTGATCTTATTTATTTAAACAAAATTCAATGACGACAAACTGTGCTCATCCTTTTTTTTTATCACTTACTGCAATCGTTTCTGTTTTTTTTTTTGTAGCCTGTAACTGCGATTATTTCTATTCGACGGGAAATTGTGCGGATTCAACGGGCAAGTGTGAGTGCCGAGAGGAGTATACAGCGCCGAATTGTGACTCATGTAATTACGGTTTTTTCGGTTATCCGAATTGTCGTAAGTGCGAATGTAATCTGGGCGGTACGGACGGTTATCACTGCGAGGCAACGGAAGGGTTGTGTCCATGCAAGGCCAATTACGCCGGCCATTATTGCAACATATGCGCGGAGGGTTATTACAATTTTCCGGATTGTTTGCCGTGCGCGTGTACGGCGCTGGGAGCCCTGGACGACATATGCGACGTGGTGAGCGGTAACTGTACGTGCAAAAACAACTACGGGGGAAGATCGTGCGACACGTGCGAGCACGGTTATTACGATTATCCGACATGTACGTACTGCAACTGTGACGCCCGGGGTACGGAGCCGGGGGTGTGCGACAAGGAGAACGGAAGTTGTTTGTGCAAGGAGGGATACGGGGGCGCGCGTTGTGACCAGTGTATCAGCGGATACTACGGTTACCCGAATTGTCGTCCATGCAACTGCAGCTCGATAGGTTCGTCGTCGATGAGCTGCGACTCGTCGGGAAAATGTTCTTGCTTGGACAACTTCGCCGGGCGTACGTGTGACGAGTGTAGTCCAGGTTACTTCCGGTACCCGGAGTGCGTGGCGTGCAACTGCGACAGCCACGGCTCGATAGGAGTCTCCTGCGACACGGAGGGCAAGTGCCAGTGTTACGAAAACTTCGACGGCCCCCATTGCGACCGCTGTACCGAAGGCTTCTACAACTTTCCACGTTGCGAGGGCTGCAACTGCGACCCGGCCGGTGTCGTAGAGTCCTTCACCGGCTGTGGTTCGCTGCCAGCCGGCGAGCTATGCCAGTGCAAGGAGCGAGTCGAGGGCCGGATATGCAACGAGTGCAAGCCCATGTTTTGGAACCTCAAGCCGTCGAATCCGGACGGTTGCGAGAGTTGCCGATGTCACATGCCCGGTGTGGTGGGAAGCATCGGCGAGTGCGATCCGAAGAATGGCCAGTGCATATGCAAGCCCGGAGCCACGAGCCGTGACTGTTCGACCTGCGTCGATGGCACGTACAATCTTCGGGAATCGAACTTATTCGGCTGCGAGGATTGTGGCTGCGACATCGGTGGCTCGGTCAACAACGTTTGTGACAAGGAAACGGGCCAGTGCGCCTGTCAACCGCGCGTCAACGGCGCCGATTGTAAGGAACCCCTCAAGGCTCATTACTTCCCGACCCTCCATCAGTTCCGCTACGAGCTCGAGGATGGCAGGACACCCGACAACAGAGCGGTTCGTTACGGCTATGATGAGGAACATTTCCCCGATTATAGCTGGAAGGGCTACGCCTTGTTCGGAATAGTTCAGGATGAAATATTGCAGAAGGTCTTCATAGACCAATCCTCGGTGTACCGGATGGTTCTGAGATTCGTGAACCTCAATAGCGAGCCCGTTCTCGGCAAAATCGTCATACTGCCGGATAATCCGTCTGAAATCGAGCAAGAATTCAAAGTCCAATTTAAGCCCACCGTCGAGCCAATGTTTGTTACGGTCGCCGGTGTCCACGGCAATTTGCCATCGCCCTTCGTCATGAACCCCGGCTACTGGACGGTGAGCCTCTCCACGGACAAGAGCCTCTTCGTCGACTACTTCGTTCTTCTACCATCCGAGTATTACGAGGCCACGCTGCTCACCCAGGACGTCAATACGCCATGCGTTATCGGCCAGAAGAGTCTCTGCCGACATTTCGACTACCCGAGCCTCGAGCGTTTTGATTCCGTGCGCGGCGTTGGCGGCTTCATCGACGAGAACGGCTCCCGAATTCCTCTCAATGAATACCTGACCGATATCGACGTGCTGGAAGAAGTCGAGCTCGACAAGATACCGATGATAAATGGCGCCCAGAAGGAGATACACTTCGAGCTCAGGACCGCTCGCCCTAGACCCTACGTCCTCGTCGTGACGTACGTCACACCGATGAACGTCGACCAGACCGCAACGATTCTCATCGAGGCCAACACCTTCGACAAAGGCAAAATAACTCTCTATCCGTGCAAGTATACGAGCGTTTGTCGACAGGTCGTCACCGACAGATACGGCAAGATAGCGGTTGTAAATTTCCCATCGAATTACGCGAGCATCGTACTCAAAGGCGATGAAACCTCAAATGCTGGCATCGAGTCTGTCGTCGCCATACCCTACGACGCCTGGTCCCTCGATTACATCAAACCAAAGTCCGTATGTGTGAGGAAAAATGGCAAATGCGTTCAGGGCATGTTCCCCGATGTGGCTGATACCAAGAAGGTCGAGTTCGAGACGGATAGTGATCTTCTCAAGGTTGCGAGTTATCCACCTGGCATCTACGACAATACGACGAAACTCGTTCATTTGAACAGTATCGACGATAATAACAATGATGACGTCAACAACGAGGATGAGACCGTTATCGACATAACGACGAAAGTGCCACAACCCGGTGAATACGTTTTCGTGATCCTGTACTATCAGCCCGATCATCCGAGCTTCGAGCTCGACGTCCTTGTACAAAATGGCAAATTTTACGAGGCCAAATTGCCTGTTATACATTGTCCGAGTAACAGCGGTTGTCGTAGTGTCATAACCCAAGCTGACGGCAATGAGAGATTCCAGCTCATTGAGAACGTCGTTCTGAGCTTCAAAGCCGGAACCGGTAGCGTATGGCTCGACTACATACTCATCGTACCGGCCGAACAGTACAATGAGAAGATTCTCAAGAAGATACAGTTCGACCAGACGAAGGAATTCATCAAACGCTGTGGCAACAATCATTTCCATTTAAACGTTACGGATACTGGCTTCTGTCGCGATTCCGTGTTCTCGTTGACGACGCATTACAACAACGGGGCATTGCCCTGCCACTGTCAGCGTGAGGGAACCAAGAGTTTCGAGTGCGAGAAATTTGGAGGGCAGTGTCCGTGCAAGGACAACATCATAGGTCGTCGATGTGAAATATGTAAAACCGGCTTCTATGGGTATCCAAATTGCCAATCTTGTAATTGTCCTCGCACGGCCGTTTGCAAACCCGACACCGGCGAGTGCATGTGTCCATCGAGGGTCGTTGGCGAGCTGTGCGATCAGTGCGAGGTCGGCACCTACGGCTATCACCCGATAATCGGCTGCGAAGAATGCAACTGCTCGCCCGCCGGTGTACGGGACGGAAATCTCCAGTGCGATTTGCTGACCGGTACCTGCGAGTGCAAAGATAATGTCGTTGGTCGTAAATGCGACAAATGCCAGGCCGGCTTCTCCCAGTTTCCTTATTGCGAGATGTGCGACTGTGACGTCCGCGGAACGACCGAGGACATCTGCGATCAATACACCGCTGAGTGCTACTGCAAGAAAAACGTCCAGGGCCAGGCCTGCGACGTCTGCAAGGAGGGCACCTTTAACATACAGTCTGACAACGCTGAGGGGTGCTCCAAATGCTTTTGTTTCGGTAAAACAACCCGCTGCAATTCCGCCAACTTATACATGACTTATACCCACAATATGATCGACTGGGACGTCGCCACCGTCGATGAAAAAACTCCTGGCAATGTTACCATCCTCGAGACCGTCCCTCAAGATATCAATGACACTTCGATCCTCGTCGATTTTGCTGCACCTGAGACGCACTCCAGCATCGTATATTTCTCAGCGCCTGGCAATTATCTTGGCAAAAAATTGACTTCATACGGTGGTACCCTCAATTACACCATTCACTACAGCACCGGACCCTTCGGACAAGCCGTACTTGGCGCCGATGTCATTCTCTTCGGTGCTGGCAGCTTTCTTCTGTACTTCTGCGACGAGCAGCCACCCTCGTTCACCAACTTCCACGGCTCCTTCAAAATCGTCGAAAGCAATCTTGTCACACCGACCAATTTACCGGTCACCCGGGAACAACTTCTGACCGTACTCGAGGATCTTCGTGGCATATACATCAGGGCCACCTATTGGAAACCAAGCACTCAGGCCATGCTGTCCGATGTCACCCTCGAGGAAGCCACCGAAATTTACTCTTCCAGCAGCCCCCTCGCCAGCAGCGTCGAACAATGCCAGTGTCCACCCAATTATCAAGGTTTGTCCTGCGAGGAATGCGCTCCTGGGTACTATCGCGTTGACTCAGGACCCTCCGGCGGTTATTGCGTCAAGTGCCAGTGCAACGGACACGCCGAAACCTGTGACGTCAAGACTGGTATCTGCCATGTAAGAAATTTAATTTTGATTGATTGAAGAATGATTGTTTATTAAGTTTCAAATGAGTATATAATTATTATTCTATTGAGATACTTTTCAAAATTTTTAATGATTAGTTCTGTAAAAAAAAATAAATAAACAGAAATTCTTTATTACCCCATTTTTGTTTAAAAATTTCAGGACTGCAAAAACGGAACAACCGGAGATCATTGTGAGTTGTGTGAGCAAGGATATTACGGTAACGCGACAGGAGGTACCCCATCGGATTGTCTGATATGCGCGTGTCCATTGCCAATAGCCTCGAACAACTTTGCAACGAGTTGCGAGGTGAACGACGATGGTGACAAGATAAGTTGCGTTTGCAGGCCAGGATACTATGGTGCTCGTTGTCAGTCTTGCGCAGCCGGATATTACGGTACGCCCGAGGTCGAGGGAGCTTATTGCAAGACCTGCGAATGTTCGGGCAACATCGATACGAACGAGATCGACGCGTGTGACTCGATAACCGGGGAATGTCTTCACTGTCTGAATAACACTTACGGGGAGGCTTGCAACCTCTGCGCTCCAGGTTACTTCGGGGACGCTGTTGAGCGTAAGAATTGTCAGAGTTGTCTATGCGACTCCTGCGGAATGGACAAGTGCGACAGTTACAACGGCATCTGTAAATGTAAGAAGAACGTCGTTGGGGAAAAGTGTGATAGATGCGAGACGAACCATTACGGTTTTGAAACTTGTCGGGGCTGTGAATCCTGCGACTGTGACATCGCGTCGACGAGCTTACAGTGCGACGAGATGACCGGACAGTGCAGTTGTCGACCGGGTGTCACGGGACGGATGTGCGATCGCTGCATCGCCGGCTATTGGAACTACACACACGAGGGCTGTATCACGTGCGGTTGCAACACGGGCTACTCGATCGGCGCGTCATGCAACACAACGACCGGTCAATGCTCGTGTCTGCCAGGAGTCATCGGAGAAAAATGCGACCATTGCCCGTATCGGAACGTCCTCAAGGAGGGCGATGGCTGTTACGAGTGCGACTCGTGCATCCATGATCTCCTTGACGTGACCGATCAGCTCGAGAACCTGCTGGGGCCTATATCCCGTGAATTCAAGACCGTGGCACAGAGCCACTTCACCAATCAACGTCTGAGATTTATCAACGACACGATCAATGAGCTTGAGCCCGAGGTTGATCGTTTAGATCCAATGAGAGTCGACTTCCTCCCGCTACAGAAGGACATAGCGCGCCTTGAGCAATTAATAATGGATCAGCGAAGAAGCGTCGAGTACGATGTCCAGGACGCTCAGACCTGGAAAAAGGGAGCCATCGATACTCTGAGGGACATGAACGCATTGAAGTCCGATGTTGTCAAGGAGATTGATAACGTCGGCAAAATCATTTCCGAGGTCCAGTTGTTGGCGTTCAACATCGAGAGCGATGAGGGAGGTAAAGTTGATATAGCACTGAAACAAGCCAACGCGACGTTAAACCAGATAAAGGAAATGTCATTCATTAAATTTCGGGATGCTGCTAACGACCAGACTTTGCCAGTTAACATACTCATTTCCGAAATGATAAATTACAATTTCCCAGTCAGCAATCTAAGCCTCTTGACCATGCATATCACCGAAAAAGTCAAGAATGCCACGGCCAAGATAGACGACTTGTATTTGAATGCTGACAAAGCCGATAAAGCGGCCGCGATCGCTGCTGATCTTATAAGCGAGAACAAGAAACTGATGGAACAGGGCAACTTTGATAACGTGAAAAATTCGACCGACGAAGCACACGAGGATATCGCAGCAGGCGCCGAATTGTGTAGCAATGCGACGACGGTCCTCCAGGAAGCTGCTAACAGAATCGAAGATCTGAGACGGAACGAGATAGACGTCGCGACGGAAAGGCTCCGCAGCACGATCGAAAGAAACGACGACGAGCTCATTGACATCAATGAAATTGTCGACAGCGCTCAGGAACATGCGAGACAACTTCACAGACTCTCCCTCGATCTTGACGGTGTACTAACCGACACTAGGAATACCAGTGCCGTCAGGGCTGTTTCAGCCTATCGTGACATTGACGAGACCATTCGAGAAGCTCTAGAGGACGCCTCAGAGGCTCTGCAAGCTGCGAATAACGCGACGACCATGTCGCAGGGCGTCGGCAAGAGAACGAACGACGCTCACATGAAATCGACCGAATTGCTCAAGGACGCGGTCGACGCTGTGGCCAAAACGAATGGACAGTTGAAACAGGATCTCAACGATGGACAGCAGGATGCCTTATCGGTCGCCAAAATGAACAAGAAGAATGCCGATTCACTGGAGTACATTGAACGTATATTGAACAATCTTCAAGCACCCGAATCATCGTTTATCGATAAATTCACGATGGAAGCAGGCGACCTTAAGAACTCCATAAACCAACAATTGAACGATATGGAGGGTATGGTCAATGAAATACCAACAAATTTAAAAATAACTAAACAGCTGTTGAAGGACACTTCCGATTCACTGAGAGACATTTCGCAGGCGAAAAAACAATTGGATTCGGTCAACAAAGTCGTGCCCAATATAAGCGAACTGATGAACAGGTTGGGCGACAAGCAAAGATCTATTGACATGAAAGGTAACGATTTACTCAAGAAGATCGAGAACCTGAAAACCAAAGTTGCGAACGCGCGCGAATTGGCTGACAGGTTTAAGGTCGGTTTGACCTTCTACAGGAACACGACCCTCGAACTGAAGAATCCTGAGAGTCTGCCATTGCTGGCAACGTCGACCAGGTTATCGGTGTACGTGAGTACCAACAAGACCAACGGCTTCCTCCTCTACCTCGGTAACGAGAAAAATTTGAAGCTTCCGAGGACAAAGACACACGACTTCATGGCACTGATGATCGAGAGCGGTTATCCAGTCCTCATAATGGACCTCGGCTCGGGTCCAGAGAAAGTTATTAGCAACAAATTCGTTTCGGACAACGTTTGGCGCCAGATAATCGTCGAGCGAACCGGCAAAAACGTGAAACTTGTCGTCCGCGAGGACATTGGCGAGGGCAAGGACGAGCTGTACATCAAGGAACACGTTTTGCCGGGCACGTATGCCATTTTTAATCTCGACAAGGACAAGTCGAAGCTCTTTGTCGGTGGTTACCCCTCGTCGTTCCAGATCCAGGACGCCGTAACGGCCTCCTCATTCGAGGGCCAGATGGAGGATCTTGTCGTTGGGGACATACCTGTGTCATTTTGGAACTATGTTCACGGTGAGAACAACCGCGAGGTCGCGATAGAGCGCGACAAGCTCGTGGACCTTGCCCCGACAACGGGCTACCGTTTCGATCGAAACGGTTATGCGGTTATGAGCATGAAATCGGCGAAGATACAATGGGACATGAGAAAGTTCCGTATAACATTGAAATTCAAGACGTTCGCCGAGGACGGTCTGATATATCTTATGGTACGAGGTAATCAATTTTTGTCGTTGGAGTTGAAGAACGGTCAGGTGATATATCAGTTCAATCTCGGACAAGGCGAAACCGTTATGAGATCGGAGGGCAAATTCAACGACGGTGAGTGGCACATGCTCGAGGCTCGAAGACTCGACAAAATCGGGGTATTGACGATAGACAGCGTACTCGTGGCCAAGGCCGAGGGTACAGGCAAGAACAAACACCATCAAGCCACCGACGTATTCTACATCGGTGGATATCCTCTCGACGACCAGTCCTATACCGCCTTCACAAAATTAGGCTTCGACGGTTGTATCGATGAGATTGTAATCCTCGATACGTCGATAGATCTCAGTCGCAGCGTTCACGCCCTCGGTGTCACACCCGGTTGTCCAGTTAAATTTGCTAGTCTCGTGTCGTTCGAGGAAGGCAAACCTGGCTACGTCCGATGGCAAAACGTCACGGCCGATAACAACATGCTGCAGATAAACTTAAAGTTTAAGACCCGGGCGACCGATGGCCTCATATTCTACGTCACGAATCCCGACCAGACAGCCAACAGCTTTTTGTCCTTGGTCGACGGTCGTCTTGTGTTCAAGAGCCAGGGTGAGGAACTCCATTCCGGGGATACCCGCTATTATAATGACAACGAGTGGCACGTAGTCACGGCAACCCACAACGACCAGTTCCTCAGACTCGACATCGATGACACCGACAATTACAGCACAGACTTCATGCCGTCCTCGTTAAATATCGTGGCTGGAAGCTTGTACGTCGGAGGTCTCCCGAACACGTTCGGCACAGGTATCTCGAAAGCGACGATGCCCTTCGTCGGCTGCATCGGCGACACCACTCTCAATGGAGTCATTGTTAATTACGCCGGTACAAAAGAACGCCCCAACGCATTTTTGGGCAAGTGCACCGGTGGCGACGGCTCTCGTTTGCCATTGCCGTTCCAACCCGTACCATCCAATTGGCCACCACCATCCCCTGCCACCGATGATTACGAGCCCGTGACCGCCGTGCCGACCCAAAACATCGTCGAGGTCGATATTGATGATACCGAGATTAACAGCATCGGCGGAGGTGTACCTCTCGAGGGAAGATCTCGATCAATGACCACACCGGCCGCGAGCGAGGAAGAATTCGAACAGACAACCATGCCTAAAACAACAACACCGGCAACGGTCGATCAGTGCCAATTGCCGTTCATGCCCGCTACCGATCACAACACCGAGAACGCCTGGAGATTCGGTACCGTCAGACACAGCAGACTAGAATATCGTACACTACGGGGACGCTACAAACATGACTACGACTTCCAAATCGATTTTAAAACATTCGCGGATGACGGTATAATATTCTACAGCGCCGACATCGGCAAGCAAGATCTCGTCGCCGTCTACGTCCAGGACGGCAGAATCAATTATAAATTCGATTGTGGTAGCGGCCCAGCTGTGCTCACGAGCGAAGCCAAGATCAATGACAATCAATGGCACACCGTTGTCTTCAAGAGAAAAGACAACTACGGTGAGTTGCTGGTTGACGAGGAACCACTCGTCACTGGATACTCCCAGGGTCAGACCAAGACCATCAACATCAATCCACCGTTTTACGTTGGTGGTGTACTCAGCGAGATATCCAGCAGCGTCATCGCCAACATTGGCACCAACAAATCCTTCACCGGATGTCTCGGTAACTTCATGACCAATGGACAGTCCGTTGGTGAACCCGAGGAACGGGTCGGCGTTGTACCGTGCTCGAAACACGTCGAACCAGGACTTTTCTTCTATCCCGGCGATGGCACTAATCTCTTCAAGGCCATGGATAAATTCACCGTTGGTCGTAGCATCGAAATACAGATGGAAATTAAACCTCGCTCCACGTCCGGTCATCTGCTTTCCATTCACGGCAAACGCGACTTCGTGCTCCTTGAAATGGTCAATGGCACCATCAAGTTCCTTGTCCGAGCTAAAGGACAGATCGAGACTTCCTTCGAACCGAGTACCCAACACTCACTCTGCGATGGAAATTGGCACAATATTAGAGGTGAATACACATACAGATCATAACATTATCAATTTTTCTACTATATAATTTTACTCACTTGAATTTCTATCGATTATTTATCTTTGTTACAGCCATTAAACAGAAAAACGCTGTTTTGCTGTCGGTCGATCACCACTCCGTGCCACCTGGTATCGGCGTCAATACTCTTCCCGGTGTTAATACGAAAAATCCAATATTCATCGGTGGACATCCATTGCTGGCGAAAAAATTACGCGGCAGCACTTCCCACGCTCAATACGTTGGTTGCATGCGAAACATCATGATAAACCAAGTCCGAATAAACTTGGATCCCGAACGAGCTTATGGAAAAGTATCGACGGGCGTATGTCCGACTATTTAAAAAAGAAAACAGAGAATACTTCGAAAATTAACAACTTTACCTCATCGCGGATTTCATCCAATTTTATATTAACAATTTTATATTGTTTTTTTTTTTATGAAGACTTTATACGTGAAAAGAAATGTCTTAAACAATAATAAATGACTGATTGATAAACGGTGTCGTAGGGCGTGTCTATTTTTTTTTTATTTCCAATTCTTGGCTTTTTCACAGATTGTTACTCGTTAATTTTATTCTCCAAATGTCAGTCGATTACAGTATTACTTATGATCCCAGATCCTTAAAAATCCGACGACTTCCACTTTCATCCTCTGTGTCTTGTTCGTGGGATAAGAATTTTGTACATTAAACAAACGTGGACATTCTTTGTTTCAATATAAAAAAAATATCAGGATTCATCCGCGCTTGACGACTTTTTCGCAAAAGTGCCATCATCACCGTTGCAAAATTATGTATATGCAAATCTAGTCGATTAATTAGTGTACCGCGGACAAAAATTTGTGTGAACGACGAAAAGTATCACACATCTAACAATAACAAGAATAAAGGGTATGAATAAAAAAAAAAAGAAGAAACAAACGGAAAATGAGACTTAAAACTGTTACATAGTAGTAAAGGCCGTTATAGCAAATATTATAATAAGATTAGTCGATTTGTTGAAGCATGAAATAAAATGACTGTATATATATGTATAGTATATATATATACGTTTTGAATATTTTCAGTAAAGTAGCGTGATACTATATTTCATATGTACTCAATATCGTGGAAACCGCTCTTTCATTTTATCATAATGCAGGGGTATCACAGTCTTTTCGCTAACAATAAATCATATATATCGAGAGACGCAGCAGCATCTTGACGCCAATTAACATATACATACAATATTGTATGTGTATTATAATGTACGCCCTATAATATATATATATATCATCGAAACACAAATTTGGATTCAACATCCTTCTCATTTTTTGTTCTTCTATTCACTTCACATCATCGCATTCTATTAAAAAAATATTTGTTCATATTTTATGTTCTGTGTTATGTGTTACGTAAAACGTTGCCGGTGAACGTTAAATATTTTCAGGTCGTTGAACGTTTCTCGACAGCGAAAAATTCACAAGTTTTTGAGCGACGATAATTAGCATTTCTTTTTACAAATAATTTTCATTTGCCACATTATTATTATTATTAAAGCATGTACGACGCAATTACGTTTATTTCATCAAGTGCGTTTCTTTCTTTTATCGTAAATTCATTTTGCGATAATAATAATATTGCATTCGCAAATACTTTCTCTTTCGATCAATCAATATCTCGGGTTTCGCGACAATTTTTCAAATTCTAAAAGGCCGCTTTTTCGGTGTTTATTTCTTCGACGAGCATACGAGAAGAAATAAAGAAAACGGATACGTTCACTTATCGACGGCCTGATTGCGCGTTCATTACTCGTCCCACAACACGAACCTTTTCGTGCTCATATTATATTTCAATATTGCGTTCACTATGACAATTTACAGCTGTAATCGCTTAAAATAATGACTCTTACACTGTATTGCAGTTACATATTGAAAGATTATTATAAAAAGAACAAAAAAATACATTACGCTGCAAATGATTACTTTTTTTTTGCTTCTTTAGCCCCTCCCTCTTTACTCAATACCATGAGCGAATATCATTACTAATCCCGGCTCTACCATCATCTCTTCAGGCATGTGAGAATTGTCGCAATATAGAACTAGTACTGCTTGTTTACCGGGCACACGTTTACAAATATAATTTTCATATTGACGCCGCAAATTTTGTCGCTTTTCCAATGAACTTAGTCCCGGTGGCCATTTGCGCTCGTGACAATTTTCCATCAGCTCATCGATAACGTGTGGCGGACAATTGTACTCGGACAGTGTTCTCTTGATCATTGTCTGTAGATAAAGAAATTAATTTATA
>JABMBV010043842.1:0-14520 GCA_018906735.1 Mesochorus sp. PSUC_FEM 10030011
ATATAAATGTATTAAATTTTTAATAAAAAAAATAACATACTCAAAAGCATTTTGATTTTTTCAAAATCATGAAATAGAGCCATTACATTATTTCACAGTACATAGACGAAGCAAAAAAAGTTACCAAGTGAAGAAAAAGTTATATGTTATTTTAAAATTTGTGAATAAAGTACAGATGCATTTTATAGCTGATGGTTTACATATTAATTATGTAAGTAAATATTACTCAACCGTCAAATACCGTACCCTGCAGTCAGCACACTTTTATTTCATTTTATAAAACGTATTTTTATTCACATGTTTTTTTTTCAATAAAAAAGTATGAAACTTTTACTAGAAAACCGTGTAAAAAAGTATCTAGAATCTTGAGAATCATGAAACAGAGATATTACGTTATTTTCGAGTATATATATGGAGCAAAAAGTTACAGGGTAAGGGAGAGCAAAGACCCTATAGTGGATCGTGGCGCCATGTAAGAGACGATAACGCATGATATCGTTTCAAGAGCATATACGCTATAGATATGCACTCATACAAAGTTGAAACAACAGTCGAGACGTTTGTATACGTATATATGTTGGCCCATGTAGTCCAATGGAGAAACAACTCTTTTTCTCTCGGGTGTGAAAAATTTTGCCCCCACTCTCGTCTCTCGGTCTCCCTCTGTTTCGCTTTGCCGTTTCGTTTCACTGCCAATTTCTTCGTCTTGGCTCATCGATACCGGGACGTTACGTATCCCGTTTATCTACTCGATACGTGAGAGGAAACCGATAGAACAACCCTTCTTCCCGTTCTTTCTAGTACCCTCTTTCTATCTCCCTCTTTCTTGCTCTATTCGGGATGGCGTTGCATCGTCATATCTCCCGTTGTATGGAAGTATCGGCTTACCGCGTGGCAATGGCGAATATGACGCGCGACACACATACACACACACATATATATAAAAATACACGCAAACGTTACACACACATACGGGAGGAAAAGACGACTGCGCGAACGTGAGAAAATCCGCTGCGAGATAGCACGTATACTGCCTTTTATCGCTGACAATTAAAGTATCAAATAGCCGGATATGAATCAATGGTATGAGCTCGTTGCACGTGTGCGATATACATGTACGATGCAATAAAAGCTATACACAGTGGATGGAATAAATTACGTGGAAGTATGGTGCTTAAAAATAATGTTTAACAACCATCTTAACCATTTCTATGGGTCGTTATTTATCATGGAGGATCTTATATACGAGAGAAACGTTCTTGGTTCGCCTTTTCACTCCGCAAAGGTTTCTTTTTTAAATTATAATTTAATCTTACATCGATTTGTAAAATGATGTGGATATACATATATAGAAAGCAAAAGTTAATCAATGGAAGCAAAAATTATTAGTGTAATCCCAGCAGGTCATCGCGTCTGCTGATTATTATATCTTTATTGAAACCTTCATTTCCGTGAAACGACTTCAATTACATTTTTTTTTTCTTACTGACTTCTGCTTCACGTCTGGAGAAGCCTTTGGAGAAGCATGATAAAAGCACGGTGTTAAGGTTTACGATCAATTTTTCTTTGACCGTAAAACTCGGTGAAATTAATGAGAGCTGAGAGAATCTTTCTTCTAAATGAACATCGAACGAATAACCATTTTTACAAATTCGTGAAATAAAAAGTTTCCAACTTGTTCGCGTATATATAGTTCACGAACTATTTATATCGTTTCAATGAAACCCATCGAACTTTTATCGTAAAAAACAATAGCCAGAAAAATATATAAAAAGGCAAAGATTTTCGGTTATGATCTCAAGTCGGGGGTAAGGCTCACAGGGATCAATAAACGGTCGTATGAATTTTATGTTTTTTTTTTCTCACGGAAGTTTATACTCAGCGCCATTATTTTCTTGTTTTTCCTTCAACCTCTCTTTCTGCATTTCCTATTTTTCTCCTCATTTTTCCAATTCCATTTTCCGTGTATTATCGTTTCTTGTATATCTGTATAATCAAAAATCGAGAAACTACCGAAGAATGCATTTCTTAAAACTGTAAAGTATCGTCTCATCTTTTCCCTTTTGCTACTAGTAACGACGCTTTTTTACACATATATTTATGCGAAGATATATATGTGAATGGGAGGCAAGGTGCATCGAGTATTTGAGAGAATTTGTTGGCAAGGTTACACGGAATGGTGTACAAGCGTATAGATTGAATCTTGCGAAACAGAAGGGCGCAATTGAAGGATAAACGATGGTGGGTTGAACCATTTTCCCCTACACGAATTTCTACAGAGGAAAATGGGGATTGCAGGGCTACGAATAGTCCAACCCTCATATATAGTATATATATGTAATACGTAAATCTGGATTGTCTTTCCTATCTGCAAACCCTAAACTACAATCGGTGAAAGGGAGCAGTCGAAAGTTTCGGTTTTGTATAAATAGTTCCGCACGATAGTGTGTATATATTTGTCCTATCAAAACCGAGACAGACCGTAGGTGAAAATTCACCATTTCGTGTCTACAGCAGCTCATTAATGCGAATTCCTCTACGATAATCTAGATTTTGCAGGTTCTCATATCTCTGCTTCATTCCAAACGTGTGTTTCGTGTTATGTCCCATATTCTCATAGTTTATCACGAAGGCATATAATATAAAGAGTGATTGTTTATCATGGAATGAAATTCAAAAAGTTAGGGAAAACATCGTTTTGATAATAATGTTTACCAACCTTTAACCGCTTTCATAAAACTTTACGGTTTAAGTAAATTTACCTCTTCTCTGAAAAATGTTTCTTCAATCTCTTTCACATTTTTATTCTATTTCATGAACGTTTTTATCACATTTTCTACTCGGGATAAAAATTTTATATTGTTATGCAGATGAATTTGACCCAGTACGATTGAGGAATTTTGAAACACGTCAAACATCTCTGCGTTGTTTATTAAGACGCGGACAAAGTTAAAGAAGCAAAAGTCACGACACAAAAGTTTATTGGATTTTTTTGTCTGCCCGGACATTTGCAGCAGAGAACGGAGACTGGAGTAATCTTTTGTCCCACTTTATCATAGACAAGTAGAGCGCGGTGAAAAGCATTTGCGATTGGAAACTTGACTTCAGTGAGGGCAACTAAAGTGAATACATGAAGCGTCCTCTGGCTCGATAGAGTCAGTCAGGGTTGTTAGTCTCGAATGTTCAATCGGAATCGGAATGAACGATATCCCGGAGCTTCGAATAGACAGAAAAAAAAAGCGAGAGGAAGAGCTCGGAGAAATCTTGCTGCATCGGGTAGCTGCTAGAAACACTGGACCATCCGGTTTCTGAACGTAGGACGAGAAGGTTCAACGAGAGATTGCGATAGAGAAAAAGAGCAGGGAGGGAGGGAGGGGGGGGAGAGAGACAAGCGACGGGTGAGTTAAATTGCATCCTGGTTTTCGCGTGAGAGACATAGAGGGCAAAGAGAGGGCTCATATACATACACATAGCGAAGCAAACTCGCCGAAGCGAAATCCAAGCAGGTGGACTTCACGTTCCCAGATTATTTTCCGGCTTGTTCGGGCAAGGATGCCGTGTGCTACCTCTTCATCACGTATCACCATACACAGATATACACAGAGAGGGGGATGCCCCTACACGTATGGATCAACTGGTATAATAGCGGACAAAACGGCGTAACTTCCTATCGTTTTATTGGTGTTAGAACGTGGCAGTCCTGGCGTTTCCAGTTGCCAACACACTTGACACATACGTCTATTCGTCTAAATCCAGAACCAGAGGCGTTACACACGTACAATGTGTACCGACATCGCAAAAGATGGCGATGTAGGAGACATACTATGTATATATATACGTACATACTGGGAAGATTGACGGGAAAGGGGACCCGGTGTGTTCAAAATCGGTTTTCGGGCTCCGCCGGGATTTCGGGTGAATGGGATCGCAAAGCATCGCCGCTGTTCTCGTCCGAATGCATGATGATGATCGTTATCTCTATCCCCGTTTTCCTCTGCCTCTCAACTAGAATGTCCACGTGTATACATGGATTGTGTAGATGCATCGAATGCTGGCAAACATAAGGGCGGAACTCCTTGTTACTTCGACCAAATTAATCTGTTCTGGTTACGACCTTACACTGGCTTCAATCTCTTAGTATTGTATACAGCTTCAGCATGTGCACCAACACTTTTAAGGATGGACGATGGCCATGCCAATTGCAGCAGGGATTCAAGTCATGCGGGCTCGTTCAGCAAACTCGATGCTCTCTTGCTCCGAGACTTTTTCGTAGAAGTACCAAACGATGCAGCATTCTGGTCAGAGATCTCTCTCTCTCTCTCTCTATCTTTTACTCTCTATCTAACACAGTTAAGTCATTTGCCTACAACCCCTTCTTCCGCTATTGCTTCTCTGCACCAAGCAGCGGGGATTGGCCTTCGATTATATCAAGAGGATTTAACGGCGATTCCCGAACGCTGCGGCATGGCTTTAGATTGCGCTTAGGCAGCTCTCGTTCTCAAGGGGTTACATTGGGGTGAGGTGAAAGGGCGGCATGAGAGTGCGATACGGCGAATCACACGGACCAGCACGCGATTCGAATCACCCTCGTTCTGGCAATTTGACTCTTGTGTGGATTTCGAATCTAGTGAAAAGAGACGCCAGTGGGGAGAGCACCTCCATTTCCGAATTCTCATATCATTCAGGATCTCTGACTCAGAGTGTATATATACAGGCATATATTAAAGAGGTTCTCTGACACTCCATTCGTTCGTCAATTCTACGGCTCCTGTAATTCGTCAATCCGATATCTCTCTCTCTCTCTTTCTATCATTAAAATGTTTCCTCATGACATAGGAGGCTACTTCCAAGTTTACCATAAAATCCATCAGTCAGCGAACGATCAGAGACTCGTCGCGCTGAAGCGTGTGATAAGGAGAGAATCGAGATATCTATATATATGCCTAAATTCGCGATTATCGAAGTTCCGAGAGCACAAAAGTTCCAAGCGAAACGGATAGGGGGCGCATATAGAGATAGAGGAAAAAAGCGCGATGGATGAAGCGTTTATAGGGACAAAAAGATGTAGAAGAGGAAAAAAGAAGTGTGAAGTTACTGAAAGTGTGAAGAGTGGGTCAGAGTTCATGAACCAGAGTTTCTAAACGAATTCGATTTCCAATGAGATACGTTTTATTATGCCATTTTGGTAAATCGTTCCTATTAGAGTAACCCTATCGATTTACCAGGCCTCGTGTGTTCAAACAAACGGCCCACACCAAGTATCTAACCATACGAAATAATTTTTTTTTTCTTCATTCATACGAGAAGAAGCGAAAGGCACTACAATGGTACGACCTTGCGTATATCTATGTATATATAACATTGTACGTAAGCTCATGCTTGTTTTAGATGTTACTTGTGTATACTCGAACGTGATGGCGGTAGTGGAATATAAATAATTGCCCAATTTGGTTCACTGGACGAGCCCAAGTCTTGGAGTGAATCGAGTGTGTGTAGTCGATATTGACGGCGTTTCTCTCGCAGTTCTCTCTCTCCCTTTTTTTCTCTCTGTGTGCTTTGTACACATGTTTACGTCTGAACCTTTTACCTAACCTTCTCTCTGTGTGTTTTTTCGATCGTGAGCCGTATCGAGCTTCGACTTCAAGCCACACGGGCAAAGCACACGCAGAAGCCATCGGTGAAAAAATAGCCTCAGCATCCACACGTCGAATCGAATCTTCTTGCCTTTGCTGTATTTTCACACACACTTCTACAAATACACATACAAACGTGCATGTGCTTCTATTCGTGTAGCACAAGCGTTTATCGGTGATTTATTTGGCTACGTTTTCCTCTCGATACAAAGTGCTTGGCTTTCTTGCGCGTCCCATTTTCGTTTGTCTCTGACAAGAGATGTTTCGCTCATATCTATGTATATATCACCAACGACGACGACGACGACGCGCATACTCTCGATTAATCAGGATTTACCGAACGGCGTACGGCTCTTGGGATCAGCGCGTGCTTTTCTTTTGTCTTCCCTTTTTTTTTTTTCGAGTTTCATCCCTCTGGATTCTGCCAAACTCTGGCCCTCAGTCGATCAACCCTTCATTGGATACGCGCTACGCTTCATTTCAATACAAATTGGGGGATAGCTAAGGAACCGTGTACGAGAAAATCAATTTCAGGGTATTTTCGATTGTTTACGTCCGGGCTTATTTTAAATCGATCTTAGATCTATCATTATATTTCATTATAAACTTCCTACATTGCAATAATGAGGAAAAATCTTGAGTACACTAATTTTTTTTTTCTGGCAGTTCAATGAGAAAAAAAATTATACTGCCAACAAAAGGGATAAGAGAAAAAAAAAGATTTTTCATCGGGTGTCATTATACGTTAGTTGCAGAAGGCTGAAGCTTATTTCACTGTAAGTTACGTTACGTGCACGCCACTCTCGTTATTGAAGCGATACATATAGGTCAGAGTCCAGTGAGCAGAGCAATATGCTTGCCGTTGGACCGATGGAAATCTATATAAATACGAATATATGTATATATATATATACATATATATGATGCTCTGTATCGTGAATGGTTGAGAGTGCAAGGCGGGGCAGACACGA
This sequence comes from Mesochorus sp. PSUC_FEM 10030011, assembly GCA_018906735.1. Classification (NCBI taxonomy): domain Eukaryota; kingdom Metazoa; phylum Arthropoda; class Insecta; order Hymenoptera; family Ichneumonidae; genus Mesochorus; species Mesochorus sp. PSUC_FEM 10030011. The sequence continues at coordinate 6,605 of JABMBV010043842.1, forward strand.
TCGTGACGACGAGGAACCGCTGAGCGCAGAGAGAGGGCAGGCAGTGCGGAGAGAAAGAGAGCCTCGTCGGTCTGTATGGTTATTACCATCAATAATGGCAATTTGGTTTGCAAATGGTTCGAAACGTGGCCCAGGTCTGGTGGGCCGCTCGGCCTCGCCACAGAGCAAAAGAGAAAGAGAAAGAGAGAGAGAGAGAGAGAGAGAAACCAACGTTCCTACCTACAATTTCCCTCGATTTCGCCCTGTAGCTTGCGCGTCCCAGAGAGACAGTATAGGTACACTCTCGTTCAATGCTTCTCACTCCCTTTATCCTCCCTTGCCCGTGCAGTCAGCCACATTTAAATGCCTTGAGTCAACATTTGCCTACGCTCACGCAAATTGATTTTATTTAAATCCAAAGTGCAGCGAGATAGGGAGGATGAATTAGACCGAAAGCGTTGGGAGAGAAAGAGAGAGAGAGAGAGAGAGAGTGAGAGTAACGTACGAGTAAAGCCAAAACGTCTTGAAGAAAGGACTGCTGAGAGCGAGAGAGAGAGAGGGAGAACCATAGAAGGAGGAGAAGAAGAAAAAGGAAAGGAAGGAGATGAAGAGAGGGTAAAGGAGACCGGGAGAAGTGAAGCTCAGCATTTAATTGCGTTATCTCTCGCGGCGAGAGCGTAATGGAAATGATCGGTACGCAAACCGGCTGGCGAGCACACGCTCTCTTCTTATGCCACCACAGGGAGAGAAGCTCCGCCATATTATTCTGTGCAGCCAGTCTCTTCCATGAGCTGTCGCCTCTCGTGCATACACAGACCTTTGGCTCGAGGCCGAAAGGGCGTATCACGTAATTTCACTGGCTCAGATTTAACGTCTCTCTGGCCCCAGTTCATAGACATATATATGCATGTATAGGCTATATTTTCGTTTGGTAAAGTGCCAGAGCATCCTACTCTATCTGCTTTAGCTCTAACCGCGCTCAACCGCCGGGTAGAACTGAGAGAAAAATCGAAGAACCGCCAAGACGTGCTCGCGGGCACACGCAGTCTGCTGCGGTGCGGTCCATCCATATATACAGTACTTTATGCGAATCATGAAGATATATTCCGTTCACAGAGTCTATGGCCTCGAACGGAATAACGTTTGTGCAGCATTGCGCACGTAATTCCAGCGGTACTTTTCGCTTGATGATCGACGCGGTGGGATATAGTGTTCGACAAATAAGATTCAGTAACGATGGAATGAGAACGAGCGTGTAATTGTGATTACGAAAGGCCAGACAGGCGAATGATTCAATCACAGCTACGTTAACGAAGCTCGCCAGAAGCTTTTGGAAACGATATATAGTTCCGATTCCGCGTTCGAATTCACGTTCCCGAAGCTCCCTCAGCAATTTCACGAACAATCTCGAAAGGATGTATCCCTCTCTCGGGAATTGATAAAGTCGGTGGTTGAAGAGAGACGCAATTCGCGGCTGCAGTCGCTCGGTCTAACATCGAGGTATAATCTGCAGAAAAGCATCCGCTGCTTTTCATTCCTTCAGCGCACGGCTTTAATCCATTTTCTAATCTCACGTTTTCGGTATTAAAGTTAACGCATGCTTATGGCCTTTCCATCATCTTTCTGTTACACATCCGCACTCTGTTTATCAGTCTACGACGAAAGTGTTGACGATAAAAGGTCGACGAACGTGTGACTATCGAGACTGCGCCATTGACGCGCTGGGATCATCTCCTTTTTCCTAACCGCGCTCTTCCTCTGCTATTTAGAAAGAGCGGGGTTAACTCCGAGAGCCACTCTAGAGACATTCTCAATTAGGTGGATAAGTGCTATCGTTACGAATCAACGAGGCGAGCACAATTTAAAAGTTCCGGTATAATGAGAGTCAAAGGCTCCAATGAGTCTATGGAGCTTCATTCAATTTCCCCCTTTTTTTTCCCTCGTAGTTCATTAAAGTTTTGTTCATAAATATTATAGATCCTTTTTTTCTTTTGCGTTGCGCGAACTCTCGTCCAAGACTCTTGGTGAAATCTTCGAAAGATCTTTGAAGTGAAATATTTTATGTATACCTTTTATACATCAACTTTTACTTCGTTTTATTATTTGATTGCTTAACTGGATTGTTTATTTTGTAGATATTTTATCACGTTCAAATAACCACTTTAAATGAAGATGATATTAATTTGTTTTTCACGAGGAGAGATTTTTCTCGCTGAGCTGTTGTTTGTTCCGCGCGAAATTTGTTATTTAAAGAAACTTCTATCTTCCTTATCATTTCTTTTGGTAATCCTCGTGTCTAAACCCAACTCTCGCGGGTATTCTTCGAGGTCACGGCTCCTCGCTCACTGTCTACCATTTAATCCAGCTGTTGCTCCAACCCCTTGTGCGTTGTATGCATCTATATAATATATACGCGCTCGCATATACAGTCGTCGGTTATCCGATACCTACGTGTTTCATGAATTTTCGGATGTGGCAAAGGATCCATCCTTCTCGGCACCTCAGCTATCGGATTATACATGCCTGTTTATACATATATATTTTCGTGTATAGAAAGCGTCAGACTGTCGGCGTCGACGCTTGCGGTGTGTGCCGAAGAGTGCACGGCGCCACAACCCACGCGCGCAAGAGCCAGTTTCGCGCTCGACGAGTTTAGATTAGTTTAGTTTAGTTCGCAACGAGTCTCACCCGCCGCGATTAATCCGCCGCCCGTGGATTTATGGTCCGAGGCTGGTCTCTCGTTTCTCTTCGTCACGCGTACATACGATAAATGCATGCACGTATATATACGTAATACACACGAAACCGAAAGCTAAAATGTATAATAGCTACTTCCTTCAAGTAGAGGGGAGGGTCGGCACAGGCCAAAAGCACGCAAATCTAGTGGTACTCCCTGAACGATATCGGGGTGCTAAGGTACATACAAACATTCCTCGATTATAGCTTTAAACTTTAAAAAAAGGTTACTCATATTTTTTTTTTTCACGATTTGCATATGCCATGCGTGCCGTGTAAGTATAATTTTGTAAGAATTTAAATTACTACTACTAATAATAATTATTAGGAGTTTTACTTGCACAATCATTTTCAAGCTTTTTACAAGATCATTAACAGCTCTCCTGCTTACACCATTTTTCCTTCGCCCTAATCTCTTATGTTGGACATTTCATAGTTATGGTGGTGTCTAACCACGCAGGATTGTAGTAAAAGAAACACTTGAAAAAATTTCAATAGTGTGACTATTGTTACAATACTTTAAACATAGTTTGTGTAGAAATTCCATCAAAACGTCAGAAAGGTCCTGATTTTTAAATGTTTTTGAGGCCCTTATATGTTATCTCTGTGAGAATCTTGTAAGTTTTGTCCTTTTAGAGAAATTATATTATAGGCCTAAATGACCATTAATTATACCTGACTTAGGCCATGCTTTTAATGAGTACTTGATTTTTTTATTTATGGATATAATTAAAAATTTCTATCAATACATTATTATATATCACTCTCTCTCTTATTTTTCATTTATAATATCGGGAATAGAATTGGTTACAAACAAGAGCTAACAAAAAAAAATAAATATTCTTTATTTTGGGTTTTTTTTTAAATTTAAAATTTACTGTGAAAAATTTTGAAATTCTTGAAGCTAATATCAATAGCTCAATAGAAAGAATCACTGGCACTTATTTTTAACTATTTTCCAGTCGAATAATGTCCCTTCTCTGCTAGTTATATTCGCTACTTTTATCGGCACGTTTTCTTTAGATTCTCTGCTTCGACAGCCATTTCGATGACTCATTCAATAGCCATGATGGATATCTTTCATGGTCTCAAAGCGTGCGTCAGTTGCCTCGAATAAGATTTTGAGAAACGTTCAACGTGATGATAGAATAAAATGGTAGCGAGGGCTGCTACACTATTTTTCTCCTGTTGAGTGAACGCGGAGGCAACAGAACCAGGAAAAAACGTATTGTCGTCGTATATGTACGAACTCGAGAATAAAGATACAGTAGCATCGAGATAGCTTCTCCTGGTCAATTTCACACGTTCGAACAATACAGTGTCCCAAGTGGAAAAGATGACGACAGATCGGGAGTATCCATTCGAAAATTGGCATTCCTCGCGTTGTCGGACTTTTTCGATTCTCATCTTACTCTATCTATCTTTATTCACGAAGATCCTCGTATTGGTCTGCATATAAAAAACGAGAGAAATTCGGTTGTTGCGAGTTTAACCCCGGTTGAAGAATATGGTGATATAAAGAAGAGGATACGAAAGAGGAATCGAGCCGTGGCCGAGCAATGGTCCGTTGCATGTCAGTAGTAGAGCTGGATAATCTGATCTCACATTGTCTCGGTAGCACAAATTGACTTCGTTACTCTTTTCTCTAGCTCGCTGTTCCTGCTACCGCCGCAATTAGGAAAAGCTCGCTTTCCTCTATACCTCTGTTCTGTAAGCTCACTCTCTCAACAATTCCTCTTTTCCTCTTACCCTTTTTATTTTCAAGCTGTAACGTCGCAGCTGCGAATTCTGTGTCGAATAATAGAACGACAACGATACATTTGCTACTGCGTTATCGTGAAGTTTTACTTGAGTTTCGAACGCAGATGGTTGATCAAGATGATAACATTACGAGTCATTAGTCAGTCTGAAAAGTTTTTAAGGGAATTAAAAAAAAAGAACCAAATCTAGAGATAATGGATGACATTCTATTTAAGAAGTCTTTTTCGATCTAATTTGATTGGCACGAATGTTATTTTGTGTTAGAGATTAATGATTCATATTTTACATAGTTTTATTTTCAGAACTATGGATTATTCTTTGTAACTGTGTACCATTGAGAAATCTTTTCACCTTTCACTGCAATATCACTAATTACCCTTAAGATATTCGGGAGCATAAAAATGTGACTATAGTTTTTAACAACTTTGTCTGATAACTCAAAAGCTTTTCTTTGAATTCTCGCCTTATTTCATAGTGGGCTGTGCACGTCGTCGCCCTGCTGACGGTCCTCTGGCTTTATGGAAAGTTAAACCAGCCATTTCCTCGTTCCGCGAGAAATCCCAGTGGAACTTACCAGAGCGAGACTACCCGTCGTCGTAATGTTGTATATGTCTTACACACGTACAGAGAAAAGGAGATAGACAGAGGGTATAAAGCACAAGAATCCTTCGAGCTAACGTTTCTGGTACGATTCTCGAGGGATCGCGTTCTGTTGACCTCAGCTCGTGAGTAAGCTGTCGGGAATGGATATGAGGATGCACTTTAAACTATCATCCCTCGTAATTCTAATTATATTAAAGAAGCTTTAGCTTCAGAGTCACGTAAATCGAGTATCTTTAAACATAGCTTGGACGTATTTTTCGAAACGTAATTGATGGAAAGAGTAATCTGGCTGAGAGAATGGCTGTGAATCGATGTCACAAAGGACAATTGTTTCTTCAAAGAAGGATCAATATCGGTGCCAATTCAATCATTGAGCGAGCATCCACGTTATATCCAATGGCTTTTCAAATTAAATTAAATTGAAATGGCACTGCGACTAACGGGGATCCTTTTTTGCCCAATTTCTTTTTTTTTTATCGCATTTTCGAACAAAAAAAAAAGGATAGTCCTCGCCATACCCATATTGTGCCTATCTGCACATGTTTCATCACCCTCATATCCAAACCTCAACCTCGATATCGAATCTCTTGAGCTTCGTATCACATTATTTTTATGAGAGACACGCTGGTCTATATGTATACATTAGGATATATTTCCTGCTCGAAGATACCGGAGAATATTCGCGGGTAAATCGTTCGTCGAAGGTATCTAAGCGCGATATCGCGAACAAGGTCGATCCCAGACCTCAATGGCACGGAATTTCGATCATCGGAATCTTACAACGTTGAAGGGGAGAGTTCTCGTTCTCGGACGTTGTTGGGTACATATAGCACAAGAGTGAACGCGAACAATAGATGGTAGTACATCCCAGACATAGGATAGGACAGAGGCATTGCGAGCTAAAGTGTGTGTGTGTGTATGTGTGTACATATAATCCTCTGCCTTTGGGCTATAGTATAGGGAGGGCTGAAGAAGATGGGGGATGGTTATATAGAATGAGCGGAATCCAACTCGGCTCGTCGCGTCGAGTGTACCAGGAGCCAAGGTTGTCTCAGTCTCGTAACCCTCCGTCGAATGAGCGAAAGCGTCGTCGAGTCCTTGCCCAACCCGGTCCGTTGTCTTCTAGTAAAGCGCCACCACCCCTCCCCCCCGCTCTGAACCCCGGAGTTACGCGTGAGGGATTCACCAAGTCTATGTGCGTATATAGAGAAAACCCTTCGGGGCTTCGTATAGCCGCTTCTTCGCTCCCTTTATTCGTCCAGCAACACGCTCTCTTTCTCTCTATCATAGTTATGTAATACTCCAAAGGCCTCGGGTAATGTGCGTGTTGCTGCATATCTTGCGACTATAGTATACGTCTGTTCGAACACCCGCATATTCCCTTGTCTTCTCGATTTAGCCAAGATCAAATAGGAGAAGCGATTCCGGTATCCGCAAGAGGGAACGCACACAAAAACACACACACACACACACTTGTAGCAAGAAAGGAGGGAGGAAGGGGGGAGGGTGGCCGACAACGAACAATTTATTTTCATTATCGTGTACTCTGCCGACGCGCGTTACGCGGCCAACTTCAAAGGAAAATGTTGAGAAGCGGTAGATAAGTGATGGAAGAGAAACTTATGAAGGATGAGAAAAGATTCTTCAGTATCTTTTTGCACGAAGTAGAGCTTTCAACTATATCTACGATGAACTCTCATGATTTATAGCAGATTTTGCTGGATTCGATTTTCACTTAACGAGAAAATTGAAGAAAATATAAAAAAAATATAGAGATTTTCCTTGAGGGTAATCATTTTAAGTTGGTCGTACTTCTAGGTGAAATTTTTATCAGTGACCCTACATCAAGTTTCATCCTCCACTCCGCCATTTTTCCTATATTTCAATTCACTTTTTGGCACACGTTATCACCCGGTTATACGATGCGCTTTACCGTATGAGCAACGTCGCGGTTCTGGATCTACAACAGCCCTATCCATTCTGAGCCCCTCCGTGGCACGTGGACACGTCGTGCGATATAAACGTTATATAAGAGGGGTTGCGAGTTTATGGAGGGAGCGGTTCGAAGTTCGAAGGTACACATATAGCGGGGGATATCAGTAATGTAACGCAGCCCAACCAACACGTACCTTCGTGTAGCCACAGGGTTAGCCGTTGTCTCGCCACAAGCCCAAAACCACGACAATCTAACCACGCGGAATTTCGGACAACGATTTTCGGTCATAGGGGCACAACGTATGCATGCCACCCTCTCGTCATACCTTCCTGTAATATGAGGATGTATATTGAACGACGAGGGATACGAGTTAATGGAACATACAGATATGGAAGTCATTGTTCGGTTAAACTTTGCATTAAATGAACTTTGTGTGTACATTGGAGTAAGCAATTAAGTTTTTGTTCTAAAGAAATAATTGGATGAAGCAAATGAGCGAACAAATATTGATTGTTTCTAATACGAAATGTAAGAATGGCGAAAAGTTTTGTAGAGATTTAACCCTTGGTTTTTTACCTTATGAGGGCAAAGCCGATGCGCATCGTTTTTTTATTCAACTTCATAAAAATTTGATAAAAATAAAAAGAAAGTATATGACTTCGTTTTTTAGAGTTTTTAGAAAATTGTCATATTTTTAACAAATTTGCATCGAATTTATGTGAAGGTGTGAAAAAAAAAGAAATAATGACGTACGACAAATAATGCTAGCAGTTTTTTACTGCAATGTTGCCAACTGCCAACTGTACACTCTGGAATTTCCCACTCTGCCTACTGTTCATAGTGTAGTGTTGTCAAAATTGTAATAAAAATATAAAAGGTAAATATATTACAAATTATTATA
>JABMBV010043953.1:0-14517 GCA_018906735.1 Mesochorus sp. PSUC_FEM 10030011
TAATATAAATCAATGTCCTTTTTGATGGAAGCAAGCGCCGTCTTCTTTGAGTCGTTTGATGCTATCAATAACGAGATATTCGTAGATGTAGGTTGATTTAATATATCTGTAGTACATCCTCCTGAGATAAATACTATTGTGGTCCTTGTCTATCACAAAATTGGATTTTGTTTATTATAATTGGGGTAGTTTAATAGGTTGTTAATATTTGCTGACTCGAATAGGGGAAAATCTGGGTTACGAGAAGGACAGAATGCGTATTGCGTGAGAAAAAGGATAGGTTAGTTTGTACTATATGGTATGATTCGTAATATATATATGTGGTTTGATCAATACGACTAGGACATTTAAAGGATATAGAAAAATTCTGCGTATGAAGGGTAAGATATTGCAACATGGTATAACACTATGGGAGCAAGATGTAACACCAGTGTAGTGTGAAGATAATCCTCAGTTGAACAAGAGTTTCGCGAGAAGTAAGATGTATTGTCTCGTTCACCTCCAAAGCGACCAATACTTTGTAAAGAAAAACGACAAAATAGAAAGAATGAGGAAAAAAAAGAAAAAAAATTGTTCATAGAGGATATGAATACACAGAAATTATTGCCGACAGTACTGGTGAGTACATATAACATTTAAATAGTTGTTGAGGTAACGTTTAAATTTAGCGGGGCGCTCGGTGGCGCCGTCTCATGTGGGTGAGAGGCTAACAACAAGGCCCTCGTCTCTTCACGCGCACCTTTCGTGCGCACCACGCGTTGCGAGCCGGCCGCATTCTAGTTCCCGTTACCGCGCAAGCAGCAAGTGCCTGTATCCCTAACTCGTCTTTTGTTCTTTGTCTTCGGTCTTTCTCACTTTTTTCGGGTTAAAATTCAATGTAATAAGGGTGTGAAATTTGCACTCTCTATAGTATCAATACACGAGTATTGATATCTGTTCTTTTTCGGCTACATCACCACGACCATCCTCATATCAATCCGGGCAATTGAATTGCGTCTCAACCTCGGTGTCGGCACCTATTAATATAATCGGTGTTGTTTCAGTGTAACGGTGTTATCTCAATTAACGGACCTACACATTTTTTATATCAATAAACCAAGTGAAGTGAACTTTAATAAACATTGAACATTTTCTTTGTGCATCTCCACCATTTCAGGATCTCACGCGGCGGAGAGAGAGCACGGTAGTCTCGCTCCTTCTCTCTCTCGCTCACGGACGGACACACATTTAGTGACGCGTACTGTTCTATCTGTGTTTCACTCGCTCTCACGCGATCGGTGCGTCTCACTCGCTCTCACGCGCTCGGTGCCCCTTCTACCTCACGCGCTCGGGCGTCTCTCTTACTCTCACGCGCTCGGTGCCCCTTATCGTTACGAATTCGGCGTCTCTCTCGCTCTTACGTGCTCGGTGTAAGCGTTTTTTCCTATCATACTTTCGTAACCACAATTCAAAGTTATCGAAGCCGCGCGTTCTCAAACAATAGTTAATTAACAAAAAAAAAACAAAAAATGTCCAGATTGGCGATACTTATACATAAGACATGCTCCATATTACATAGAAAAAATACAGAAAAAAAAAACAACTATTATCGCTTAAAAGAAAGGGTCTGTAAATTATTACAGATTAAATACAATTTACAGATGACAAGGAAAAGATGATGCAACAAGCAAAAAATTTGAACCAACGGCAACAAAAAAAGAAACAACAAGAAAAAAAACTCTCCGACAGCAGGTAAGCATTCAAGGTCCAATATTGAAATATTTATGAGATAATAAATAGAATTGGGGGCATTTATATATTTATATGATATATTTCATTATATTCGATATAGCGGGGAGTCTCTTGTACATGAGGTACACAGGTTGTTGTCAATTATCGAGACTGTCATTGAACTGTTCACCGTATGAAGACAACTATCACCATAGTATCCATGTGATGATAGTGTACTGTATAGAATCGGTGTATTCTCGCATCAACTATAAGGTGCAGGGAGAATAAACAGTTTGTGAACAGTACACTGCGACGCAATTTCCACATTAACTGAAATAATTGTCATAAAGGCCATCCTACCGGTGTTGCCGATTTTATTTTAAGGGTGCCAGTCACCGCGAAGTGACTCAATAACAACTATAAGCACTTACTTTTTTGCCAGCTAGTCTCAGCGTTAGGCGTGGGGGACGGAATAACGAAATGAATCGAGATGTTAATAAATTTTTAGTTTCGTTTGTTTAATATTCTCAGAAATTTGAATTTCATAAAAAAAAACTCGATCGGTAAACGCTCGCAATGACAAAAAAAAGTAAAAAGACTAAATAAATTTATGCGTGATTCTGCCGGACTACCGGATTCGCGGACCACACACACACTCACCCGGTCTGACTCCACACACGATACACAATAAATGGAGTTCGTATTCGGGATTGTCGCGGAACTACTCGCGAGCAATCCAAAATTAATTTAAAGAACAAAAATTATATTTTTTACACAATACCAAGCCTCCGATAATCGGCTACTTGGCCGAGCTTTCACTCACACACGAAACGTCACACACTCACACGTACTGTCCACGATATTCTTCCCGGGACTGAAAAATTCGACGCTCAAGATAATGAACCCGTAATCCAATAAAATATCACGAAAAATAAGACGCAATTTCTGCCACGCAAACCAATAACGCAAACAATACCAGATTTTTCGCCCTCGGCCACAATACTAGAAAATCTTTCGCGAATTTACAATTCCTGGCCTCACGGGTTACGCGCAAAGAGTTTTCCACACCGGCGATCCAACACGTAGTTGAATCGCTATCGCACCGAATTTTTCGAATTTTATTGGCAACGAAGTCCAAAATTTATACAAAATAAATAACGAAAATAATTTCCGGGCATTGTAAAATTATCGCGAACGCGGGAGGAGAATTACGAAGGTTGCAAACTCACTAACCGGATAGCGAGAAAAAGATGGAAGGAGGCACTTACAGCGTTACACGGGAGTTCGGGACGTCCGTCACTGTCGATACTTGACGAAAATCTCCTAAAAAACTCGTCATCCTTCGGCTCGCGCGCTCTCCTCATACGCTTCTCAAATTTTCCCCCCACAAGGATCGACAGGTCCGACGCATGGAAATGATACGAGCGTGAGACAGGGCCCCGAGCAAATTTGAATATCAGGAAATATGAAATGCAGTTGTCCTTGCAATATTACCCCTAGCTCGATCACAACTTTTCAGATATAATAAATCGGTTGTCGACTCGCCAACGATAACAAGCGACGAGATCCCGATCGTACGCAATTCGATAAGTAAATAAAAGGGAAACGATACCATACAATTATCGCACACAAATCAAACGAGGAGAACGGGATTCGCAAGAATTCGCACTCGATACCCTCCTGGACAATGAAAGACGGTTGCGTTGAAGATGACCAATTCCGCCCTAACGAACTCTCGAGAACTTTTCAGAATTTTCCCAGAAGACGTTAACGGTTCCCGACGAAATAATTCCGGGAATGACCTCATCGAAACTTCTCGAATTTATCGATGGACGAGAGGAAAAATCCTTCTCGATAATCGATGCCTCGCCGATACGTAAAGCTCCCTTTTCCCTCCAATTTCCCGCAATTCGCCGATATTGTAAACAGAATTATTCTCCTCCCATCGGCTCATAACAGAAAAATATATCGGAAAAAACATTTAAAAATATAATTTTTAACAATAATTGCTTTGAGTCAATCCCGTGAGGTCAGTGCGTGGCCGGAGCATCGAGAAGGACGGAAATCCTTTCCCCTCGCTACCAAACTTCTGCATAAAATATGGTGTTCAAAAAAAACACCGTCACAACAGATATTTCACATAGATACTATGATCAGTTTTCTCCATACAATGAATAGTTTAATGACAGTTCCGATAATCGATAACAATTATTATCTGTAACTGTTAATGGAAAAAAATCATGACATTAACCGCATTCTGGATTATTTCTACAGTCATCGAACTATCAAAAAATATAAAAACGGTCACGAAATGACTTTGTGTTGTTCATTGGGTCGAATTTCCAAACGTTTTTATTTTTTTATCTTGCGAATGTATTTTAAGCTGTGTTATTAATCGCCAATACACGCATAACACATATAAAAAATATGTCGATGATTTTATATTATTGTTCATTATTATTTTCTCTTCCATATAATATTTTCCTTATATTCGGCAGATCCTGGTCTACAAAATCTATCCCGCGTCCAGTCGTCTCAAAAGATCTCAGCTGCGACCTGCGAAGGCGACAGTACACTCTTTCATTATCTTTCCAAGTTAAATCTTACGATGACCTTTATAATGGAAGATATCATGAACGAACTCCAAGATTCAGAAACAGAAAATATACAAAACGATTCTTTTTCTTCCGTTTTAAATCCATTAAACCTGACAGATATGCCTTTTCCAATCCACAATCTCACCAGTGATGAGCAAAATTGCAACGTATCGAAGAAGAAGAAGAAATGTTAGGATTCAATGACATTGCTGGATTATCGTTGGAAACCGATTTCCCAATACCAAGAGTAGTCAGCTCGGTAAATAAAACATCGCTCGTCGTCAAATCAAACACTTCAAGTACGAAATAAAATTTCTGCTTGTTTTGTAAAACTCTCCAATGCGTGATCAGACGGTATCTCATCGACGTTTATAAAGACCAGCCCGTAATACAAAAAATACGTTCGTACGCAGCAAAACATCCGGTGAGGGTAAAATTAATAGAATAATTATGCGCCCAAGGAAATGAAATTTTCAACAATAACAAAAGTTATAATAGCTCTGGCATTCTGGTCGTCGCACGAAGACCCAAGGATGAACGCAGCGCTCTCGCGTATTTACCGTGCCACAATTGTACAGTACAGTTTTCTTTGAAAACAATCTGACGGCACCGACAATCGTGCGTTGGACAAGCCATAAAGGATAGTAGAACAAACATCATATTATCCAAGCGCGTCGAAGGCTAGTTACATGCTGATGCGAGAGAACGTCTCATAGATATCTTCGCCGTATTCAGAGACGACAAGATTGTACGTTTAATCCGCTATGACGACGTTGTGGCGAGGTTGCGCAATGCTTTATACGAAAAATATCGGAAGCCGCAAAACGACAAAATGATACGTAATCGCCTCAGAACGCTCGGAAGATTATTAAAAATTATGAAAAAAATTATCACCGGAGATTACAGACTTAAAATCAGCAATTCATCCTAAGTTTGATCAAACATTGCTGAAAGCTGTGAGAGAGCTATCAGGATTTGATCCGAAAACCGGCGAACACGCTGTGACGTAGATCGTAACCAACATAGGCAGGTACACCAAAGCTGCTGCAAATTTTTTAAATTAATATACGTAGAACAAATGGACGAGAAAAAAGAAAAAATCGTCGATAAATATTTGTTGCTCCATGGGGTCCAATATCATGATTTTGTCTGCCGCGCAGCCCTCGAAGATTGAGCCAAAAAATACCGCCAGCAAGTGAAACCGCTGCCAACGACTGAGGACATCAAAAAATTATCAGATTACCTGGACGAAAACCGTAAGGATATATACCTTCATCTTCAAGAGGAATATTCATTCGAAAGTTGGCTCAATCTTTTAAAATTCACGCTGATTTCGATAATGGTATTCAACCGTAGAATAGCTGAAGAAATCAAACGCACTGCCATCGATGACTTGAAGTCGTACGAGAAAATCAACGAAAACGATCATTCCGAAGCCAACTCACAAACAGTCAAAAAGCGATCGTAAGTGAATACGGGAGATTCGTTATCGTTGGATAACTACAAAGAGAACTGTTTTGATTGATATGGATGTAAAGAATTGTCCTGATGTTTTGCTGCAACACCGTCATCGCGCAATGATACCTGCCGGAAATCTGTATCTTTTTGGCGTCCCAGGCTTCACTCATGGCTTCAAACATCTCTGAGCTTGTGAGCTTTTGAGACAATTCTCCAGTGAATGTGGAGCGAAAAATCCGGAACGACTTCGCGGGATATATTTAAGGAAACACATGGGGACAACATGCGCTGTGGAAAATATTAACGAAAATGAAATCGTTGATATCGCAAACTTCATGGGGCATCACGAAGCTATCCACAGATCCCACTACCGACTACCTGTAGTATCTCGAGATGTCATCGACGTGGCTAAAAAATTGCAAAAATGCTGTTGGCCATAGGGACGACGATATTGAAAACGATAATCCAAACGAAACAACTAACGACGATGAACAGGTAGGACCTTCAGTTACTCAAAGAAAATCGAAAGAAGAGGAAAAGATTTTCAGATATACAGAACCGTTTATGTAGAAGGCGTCGACAAAATCATCAGTTCGATCAATTAGCTCGAACTATTTTCTGAATTTTTTTCTATCATTTTATTTTTTTCCCCAACATAAAAGTTTCGGTATGGACTGTTCGTTTTAACCTAAAAATTAAGAAGCTGTAATTTAATTCTAGAGAAAGAGAAAGAAAAAAACGAGAGAGCAAAATAAAGAGCGAAAGAGAGAAAAAGAGTTTAAAAAGATGTAATTTATTTCTCTTGTTACTATTTCAATTTAGTTTGAGACAGCAGCTTTTTTCTTTGGTCCTAACACGACCGTTTTAAATATCGATAAAGGTTTCTTTGACAAAAAGACTGCCACCCGACGCGGCTTGGGTCAAGAGCTGTCGGGGCTCAAGAATCGATAAATGTAATTCATGAATGATTTTATAATTAATTAAATTTTCCTTTTTATTATAAATTGGGCGCCAGTTGTTTTAACGCGAAACAACAACGTAAATCGATCTCAGGTAGTGAGAAGGTTGGAAGACCCTTAGAATGTATAGAGAGAAAATGAAGGAGGAAAGAATAAAAGACGGAATAGAATAGTTCAAAGTTACTTACGTTTCGTACGTTTAATTTTTTAATTGGCTCTCCGGGGATCGACTCGTGAACCTCGGTTTGTACAGTAATAATCGATAAGTTTTGGCGCACGTCGCCTACAATAGTTTGGCACAGAGTTTGCCTATACAAGTTACAATGTTCAGTGATAGGACACTACGACTTTCTCTAGACGTAGGATGATGCAGGATCGCTATCGATACGGGCGCAATAAAATAAACTAGGTCCTCGCTAGACGAGAGGCCGGCACAGAGTGACGACTCAATCGTATCGGCGCGCACATGCGATCGCCGGCATCAATATTCGATCTAATCGATATATCGATTGGCCCTTATGGCGTATTTCGTCAACGCAGGCGCGGCAAAGGTAATGGGCAATGTGCTCCGACGGTAAGGCTCAAATTCGACATCTCCTGTCACAAGTTTAAAAAAAAATAAAGACAGTCAAAGAATATAATAGATCAAGAAAAAAGCGAGAGAGAAATATAAAAAGAGAAAGTAAGAAATAGAGTAAAAACGTGTTAATTAAAAAACTGATTTATTTTTTTTATTATTTCAATCCTTTTTTGTTTAAAAAATAAAGAAAGTCTAAGAGAAAAAAAAGCGAGAGAGAACGATGAAGAGAGGACGAAAGTCGAAGAGAGAAAAAATGTTTATTAAAAAGCTATAATTAATTTTTTTTCGTTATTATTTCAATGTTAAAGAGTAAGATAGAAAGTAAGAAAAAAAGAAAAGAAGAGAAAGATAAAGAGAAAAAAGAGAAAGAAAAGGAGAATGAAAAATAACTAGAGAG
The DNA here is from genome assembly GCA_018906735.1 of Mesochorus sp. PSUC_FEM 10030011. Classification (NCBI taxonomy): domain Eukaryota; kingdom Metazoa; phylum Arthropoda; class Insecta; order Hymenoptera; family Ichneumonidae; genus Mesochorus; species Mesochorus sp. PSUC_FEM 10030011. The sequence continues at coordinate 7,702 of JABMBV010043953.1, forward strand.
AGAGAGAGAGAATAAATGAATGAATGAATATTTATTTATGCCATGGTAGTATACCTTAGGCAAAGCATATATATAATAACAAAACTTGAAAATAACTTAATAACTAATAAAGAACATAAAATAACTTAACTTAATGTGATAACAATATAGTTGTAATAAGATTGAGAATCTCCATGTGAGTACATCTGATAACGCAGATAAAACATTGTGTAGCCTACGACTAGGTAGTAAATACGTTAGGTATAAGCATGGCGATCAGGACGTGCTTGAGTTCAAACTGACGGTTAACCCTTAGTGTGCATTCGGGGTCAGGCTGACCCCAAAATTTTTTTTCATGTGAATAGCGTTTACAGATAAGTATCCCTGAAGTGGGATTAATATTAATTAAGAAACCTTCATTCTCTCTCAAAAAGTAGGGAGCATAGTCAGTCTGTTTCCTTCTTTGATTTTTGCGTAGCAGCCGTACGAATCAGAGGTGGGGTCAGATTGACCGCCAGTGTGCACGGATAAGGTGTTTGAGTGATTTTTGTTCTACGTGATTTTTATCATCTTGGACTACGGGAAAGCAAATGCAAACGTGAAATGTGTCCAGATTTTTTTTTCTTCAACCTAATGTAAATTATATATAGAAATGGTGTATAATTTACGGCCGCGGAGCGTTGGGAAGGCGCGGTTCAGGAGGTAGAGCGGCAAAATGACGAGTTCGGCGGTGGAACATATTTGTGTACCGATTGCGGCGCAAGGGAGTGATTATTATAACTCGTTTGACAAACTGCACAAACTACAAGGCATATATAAAAAATAAAGCAGATTATACTTGATTGTACTTAAAATTGTTGTTGCAATCTCTCATTTTCCCTCTTTCACAAAACCTAAAAAACAGTCAACTTCATACTCCAAAATAAATATACTTTTTGGAACGGCTGCAAACCGGACCGTTTTTTCCTTAAAGCATGGACCCTTGTCTGTAAAACCCTAAAAAGATTTTTTTTTAAACTCAGAAATGATTTTTCTACGAGAATTTTTACCGAAACAGTGCTTTTTTGCGCACCATTAACTTTAAGCACGTTTTTGAACAATTAAAAAAGACTTTTTTCAAAATTTAACTTCACAGCTTTGAAGTTGAATCAATTCACTGCAAAAAGTAACTGAATCTTTTTTTCCGAAAAGCGCATAGTTACCGCGATATTCAATGTCAAAAATGGCCTGGGGTCAAATTGACCCCGTGTGCACGAAATGTCTCGCTGTGAAGGTATGCACTCTAAGGGTTAACAGCCGTTTTTATTTGGAGTGGAATCGCCAAATATTCATTTGTCCCCATGGGACTCATTTTTTTCAAATTTTCTTTCCCTACTATAGCTTTCATTAAAGCTCCTACGAGTCGGCGCGGTTGATTGTTAAATTTTCGAACTATGCCATGTATAATTATTGGCGACAATGTCACACCGCTGTTTAAAACCCATCCAATCTAAATGGATTAAAAATGACGAATTTAATACTTTTAAATCGATTGGATTTTATTCAAATTTCATTAGTATTATTAGAATTATTATTCAGATTTATTTTTAATATTTATTTAATGTTATTAGATACATTATTTTAATTCATTTAGTTGTTAAACGCAAGGAGGCGAGACGCCTTAAAAAAGTCGACGGCGAGTGGGGTTCCGAAGGGCCGGTGGGATGCCGAGAAATCGGGTTTTTATGGGCGAGCGCGTGGTCGGCCCGAGTCGCAAAATGATCGTTTCCAGCTGCTCCGGTTCGCTGGCTCCCGTGATGACCCGGTGCCGTGGAGACCCGTGAACCAGCAGGCGCTGAGTCCTCGGTGCGATCGCGAGCGCGGGATTCGCGGGACAGGTCGCGATGCGAGTCACCACGAGCTCGTTAGAAGCGTCCAGTACCACGGAGGCGCGGCGTCGTATTTTCGGAGTTGTGGGGGGATGAGGGGTGCGCGGACGACAGGGAGGAGAACCCGGGTGGCCCTTTCGGATTCCGAACTTGGGATCTCTGGTGACCCCTGTCGAGGCGTAGGAAGAGGAAAGGGCGGGTTTTACGTTAGAATCTAGGCTCTGAAAAGAGCCGTTTGGAGGGTCCTGAAAAGGACGGTTTTTTAATATGGGATCCCGAGACCGGGATGTGTTGAGAGTCACCGACGCTACTGCCGCCGCTGCTGATGCTGCTGAGACCGATGCTGCTACTGCTGCTACCGACGATGCTGCTGCTCTGCGTGCCTCGGCCCGGATTAGCTGGCGTTTGCGATAGGTCGCGTTCCTTCGCCGGGGCATGGGTGTTCGAAAAAAGGTGGACGACAGCGAGTGTGGTGGTAAATTTATCGTTTTTATTTGGAATCAAACCGTGGACAATTGCTTGTGGTCAAGAAGAGTCGGAGGACCTGTTCGGCGCGCTCCTCATCAACGAGTGAGTCTTTTGGTTTTTTTTTTTGTTTGAGTAAGGAGGGGAAATCTTCTAGAAGACATCCGATTGGATAGTGTCGGATTCGCTTATTGCGCCCACCGACTAAAACCCCTCCTTACAGGTTGCCAACCAATTTGGTTATGAACCCTTATAGATTGCGGAGTCCTAATTGTGTGGGGACTATACGCTAAAAGCGAAGCTCGAGAGAATTAATTCTGGGCTGGAGGGATCAAAATGCAGGGCCTCCTGTACCTGTCTGATTTTTTGCAGGTGAAATTTGCAAGAACATTTATGCTGGGATTTTCGTGATTTTTTACGGATTTCCTTAGGTTTGCTGCATGGTTAATTGCGGCCGCTTGGATGGAGGGGAGTTTTGATTCTAACAGAATCTGTTTATTCCTGATGTACCAGGGAATGTTGAGAGCCGAACGAAGAAGACGCATGTATGTGCCTTGAAGCTTACCTAGTTGCCTGGGAGAGGCAGAGCCCCAAACGGGGATAGCGTAGGTACATATGCTTCGGATTATTGCATTAAATGCCCTTTTTTTTGTTGTTGGTTGAGATCTTGGGGTTATTAAAGAAGGGTTTCAGGGCATTGAATGCCCCAATGGCCTTGTCTCGTGTGGCATTTATTTGCTTTGACCAGGTGAGTTTTCTGTCAAACATTACACCCAGGTACTTGGCCCCTGGGCTCCAGTCAATTGGTGTTTTGTTGACGAATAATTTTGGAGGGCGACGTGTACTACGCGAGAAGAAGATGGCTTCAGACTTTGCTGCGTTGATGTCGAATCTCCATTTCCAGTACCAATCCAGGACCTTTGGAGTAAATTTGTTGAGGTGGTTGGTTCCATAGTTTATGGTTCTTGATACGTGAAGGAGGGCTACGTCGTCGGCGTATTGAGCGGTGATAATTTTGTCATCAGTTGGGATGTCATGGCAGAATATGTTAAATAGTAGGGGAGAGAGTTTTGATCTTTGTGGAACTCCAGCTGTTATAGGGTGAGGGGCTGAGGTGTCCTTGCCTACTCGTGCTATGATGACTCTCTTATCGAGGTAGGATTTAATGATACCTATGAGGTAGTGAGGGAAGTTAAGTTGGATCATTTTTTATATTAACCCCTCATGCCAGACACGGCCTGCTTACAGTCCAGGAGAAGCATAGAGGTATGTCTACTCAGATTAAGGCCATCAGCCACTTTTTCTGCGACCCGCAGGAGTTGATGTACGGAGCCGTGCTTGCGGCGGAATCCATGCTGGAAATCCGGTAAGATATTTTTATCTATTGTAAATTTTTCCAACCTTGTGAGGATGATACTCTCTGCCACTTTACTTAGTGTGCAGAGAAGGCTGATTGGATGATGGTATTCCGGGTTTTTTAAGGCCTTGTCCGGTTTGGGTATAAAGATGACGGTGGCTGTTTTCCAGGATGATGGGAAGTAGCGGTGACGTAACATGGCATTGATAATATTGCAAAGTGCAACCAAGTGCTTACGGGGGAGGATCTTGAGTACTCCATTACCTATACCGTCGTGGCCGGGAGCTTTACGATTTTGGAGGGAGCGTATAGCTTCCTGTACTTCCTTAGGCGAGGTGTGCGAGAATTTACGATCCGTAAGTGGGAATTCTTTTGACCGCTTGGAAATATCGATGTGGAGGGAGACGTATTTAGAGATGCTTTGGAATGGAGTGCATTGATTTTTGAGGGATTCTGCAAAAATGTTGGCTTTGTCTTTATCATGATGAAAGGTAGCGTTATTGTGTTCCAATGGGGGAAGATTGGTTTTTCTATTACGAAGAGCTCTGATAACTTTCCAGCAGCTCCTGGGGTGTTGCTCGGCTTCAGCGATGAAAGAACTGAAGAAAGCTCAGTTAATTTCCTGGAGATGCTTTTTTAATTTCCTTTGTAAGAAGTTTAGTGTTTTGCGGAGGTGTGGTTGTCTATTGGCTTGCCAGGCTTTACGGCATCTGTTTTTCCTGGTGATGAGGGCTCGTATATGTTGCGGCAGGTCCCTAGGAGAGTTGTCAGATATTGCTGTTGACGCGAGCTTGACTGCATCTTGGATTTCTTTGGTGAGGTTTGCTACTGCATTTTCTATGTCCTCAGGGGAGTTTATTTGGGAGCACTTGAAGGGGGAGATTTCAAGTAGGTATTTGAGATGCAGAAAGTTTATTTTTGTGGCCGAAGGGGGTGGACGGGATGGGGATCCTGTGATTTCTAGGAATACTGGAGTGTGGTCAGAACTAAGTTTGGACGAGGTCCAGGGATCTTTTTCTAGGGTAAGATTTTTAATGAGGAAGAGGTCCAAGGTGCTTGCCTGGTAGGTAGGGCATGAAGGGTGGTAGGTAGACTCGTTTGGGGCTTCGATATTGAAACCGTGTTTTAGAGATAGTCTAAAGAGAGAACTGCCGTTTGAGTTGTTAGTGATACAATTCCAAGCTTTATTTCTGGCGTTTAAGTCACCTGCGATGATTGTGGGGAAGACGGGGTCGAAGAGGCTGGGGATATGTGATAGGTCGCTGTTACCATGTGGAACGTAGATGGAAAGAATTTTTATCGGCCTGGCATTGAGGATGAGTTCGATACCTACAACCTCCATGTCATGACCTGCTGGGTCCATGTTTGCAAACTTTGTGGGCTATGGAATTTCTCACGCAAATGGCAACCCCGCCACCGGAGGAGTGAGTTCTGTCTTTTCTGTAAACCGTTAAATTTTGAATAAAGAGGGATTTTTTGGAGTTAAGGTGTGTTTCCGTGATGCAAGCAATGTCGATCTTTTCTTCTTCTAGTAAAGCGGCCAGTTCTAGGCGTTTAGGAGCTGATAGTCCATTGGAATTCCAGTTAAGTATTTTTAGAGAGGGTTGGGGCCCTAAAGATGGCTGCGAGGTTATTTGCGAAGTCGCGAAAAAGCTGCTGAATTTGTTGTGAGGGGTCTGGATTTGTGAGATTTTTGGGAGGAGGGGGGCATTGGCTGTGACCTTAGCGTAGGAGCGTATTGGGTTAGGCGTGTTTAGCTGAGCTGAGGAAGTTGAGGAGGTTGCTTGAGGGTTGAGGTTAAGGTTCGCGGGATTTGCGGAGAACTTGGAGTGAGGATGAGGGGAGACAAATTTTTTGGGAGCTTTAGGGCACCCACGGTATGTGGCACGATGCGGCCCTTTACAGTGCACAAAATGCACAGACCCATGGGGCATGACAGTAGTTAGCCGTGTGGGCAAACTTGAGGCAACGCAGGCATTGCGGAATTTTTGATGATTTTCTTTTGGCTTCGACATTGACGCTGAGGCCGGCGAGAGATTTTAAATTAAAGATGGATTTACCTGAAGGGGCCGCAGCATCTAGGTGGACTTCGATGAAGGGCCAAATTTTGTCCCCTTTGCGCATACGGTGGACGCTCTTGACAGCTGGGTTTTTCAGCTGAAGTTCTTGGAGGAGGGTGTTGTCGTCTATGGTTTCGAGGACTCCACGGATTACTACTATGAGGTCTTTATCTTGTTGTAGCTGATTAGTTGAGTAAGGTATACTGTGTTTGTCCAGAGCACCGGTGATGATACGGAAGCCGTCGATTGATTCCGGATAAACTAGAACCGCGTCAGAGGTACATTTCGCCCTTCTGATGGTGACGTCTGACTTTAAAAGGCCTGCATGGATTTTAGGCCATAGTTCTTTTCGGAGGATCCTTATTGGAGGCGGATTTCGTTCCTTTGGTTCGTAGTCGTCGTCTTCGGAGGAGGATGAGAAGAGATCGTCTTCGGGTTTGGAGGCCGCAGGGGGAGTGATAAGACGTCTTCGTTTAACAGCAGGTTTATTCTTGTTGAATGGTGGAAGGGTCAGAGTAAATTCCGGTACGTCCGGGGAGATTGTGTCGGAAATGTCTTGCGATGTTTCTGAGACTTGGCTAGCGGAGGTTGCCGGAACCATATATGCTTTTAGGGAGAGAAGGTAATTCTCTAGCGTGTTGATGAAGGTTGCAATTTCACTTTGGTTAAGTGAACCTGGGTCCGGAAGTTGAAATGGGTCCATGGTCATGGAGCAGCTGGGGGATACCAGCTTACCCACTGCCGAGAAATAGTTTTCACAAAGTGCTCGGTGGTCGGGTGTGTTGGAAATTACGAGGAGGTTAGGTTTTTCGAGAGTAGTGTGTTCTGTCGAGTGTCTCGATAGGAACTGATGTGATGAGTCATTTGGTCCCGGGAGGCCTCCTTATATACTCTGCGGTGAGTGGAGGCGCGCGCGCTGAGTGGAGGGCAGTCGCGGGTTGCGCGCACGCTGATTGGGTCGCGGGTTGGACGCACGCTGATTGGGTCGCGGGTTGAGTATGATTTTTTTTATGTTCTATTATTTTATAAAGGTAAGTATTATTATTTTATTGTTTTTAGAGGGGGGCATGGGGTATGTTTTAATTTA
>JABMBV010044064.1:0-14467 GCA_018906735.1 Mesochorus sp. PSUC_FEM 10030011
AATTTAATTTATTTAAACTACATATATGTTAATAATGTTATATCAAATATTTTAATTTATTTTACTTTATTTTTCGATGGACATTCTTCAAAGAAGTTATGAAATCATATATAGCTTGCATGTTGACGAGTATTATTTATAGAATTTGTTTAAACAAATTAATTTTTCAAAAATAATGTCGAATTTCTAATCAGTGATCCAAAAAACTTTAAAAACCATATAAAAATAACAGGTCGATGGTAAAAAATTCCACTTGGATTTGAATACTCCAAAAGTTCAAAAAATTTGTTTATTTTTTTGAGCTTATTTCACGACTTTAAAGCGAAAGAAAAAAATAAAATTGCAGTGCTTTAGAAAGTAAAACTATCGAAGATTTCTTTAGTGCACTTTCCAATCCGAAAATAGTACGTTAAGACTTTCAATATACGAAATGAAAAAAAGTCTTACACAAAAATTCGCATTTTTTCACAATATATTTTACAAAAAATATGATACAAAAAATTAATTTTACTTCAATTTAAGTTACACCATTCGCAAGAGCAACTTTTAAAATATCAGGGATGGTATACTTATAAAAATTTTTTCACCGACGCTTTTATAGTGAATAATATGGCTGAATAAGGGCTCTGCAAAATCTGTTCTGTTGACGTTAATGGGTTAACTCCCTTATTATTATCTCAAAATTTTGCTAATATTATACATACATATTCACACATATAAATACCTAAACGTATATATATATATATGAGATATAATGCAATGCAAAGAGATAGTTTACGAAGATATCTCGTGTGCATCCGAGGCAAATATGGGAGTCTCTTGCCACGCTATATACGTACACACACACACACGAATCGTGTGTGCACGATCGCACATATATAATACATGAACATATATATATATTTATACATAAACAAGGTACCCGACCACGGTATGCAGTAATGGTACACAGCTATAACCTGTGTGTGCTCTTGCGGTAGATAGAAGTCTTCCATCTTGCGGCTTTGGCGTCTTACTCGGGGATGAATTAGCTGTACATGGCCCTCTTTGCCTCCCACAATGACTGTACATACAAAGAGAGAATAAGAGAGAAAGAGAGAGAGAGAGAGAGAGTGTTTGTGTGTGTGTGTGTGTGAACACATTCAAACTATATTTTGTACAGTACATCGTCTTCCCCTTCTCGTCACCCCAGTCTCCTCCTTCTCCCACCCTCAGTCCAGCATCACTGCAATCCCTTCTCGCGCGAATCGCCCCCTCCTCCCCCGCCCCGTTTACCCCCGCCGCTATGAATCCAGTTGTCTCGTTGGACGCGTCTTATTTCCTCGAGTGGGAGATTTCGCGGGGGGGAGGGGGCGGTTTCGCCACATAACATCCCCCTCGAGCATTAAACTCGTATGTCCGCGCGTTCGCGCTTATGTATATACATTTCCAAGCGTGTGTGTTTGTAAAGGTGAGCACGAGATATTATACTCGCGATCGCATGTACGGATTTCGGGTACAAACGCGGGTCGAATAATCGACGATTCGTCTTTTTCCTGTCATACACAAACGTCTTTGGACGACTCGCCAGCTCGCGATGGCTTCCGAATGTCTATACGATCATTGCACATAGGCTTCGGCAGAAAAGTCTCGGTGTTACCTTTTTAAGACGCACTCGTCGATTATTTATTTTCCTCGTTTTTTTTTTCGTCTTTCATTCGTAATGAAAAATCGCCGCATTGACCCCTATATTATTCATGACCCAGTTGTAGTACCCAATTCCGTTTTTGGACGATTTACCCGCATAGTGGTAATAAAATTTGACTTACACGACAAATTGTTATTCTGCGATTTAATTAAATTAAAGAAAGAACACTAAGAAATAAGAAAAAGCCGTTTCAAAATTATGCACAATTATTATACATTTTTTATGAATAAATTATTCCTTATATAGTAGTTTCGTATTTTTGTAATTAAAAAACAATTATTAATATTAATATAAAGTTTTGTCGAATCGAATGAATGCACTCTCGAAATATATAAACAAAAATGTATTTATTTGTTCAACATTTTTTTTATGGATAAAAATCACAAACGTTTTCTTTTTTCGAAACCAGAATAATCTTTAAAAATATATTGCGTTCACGTTTTTTTTTTTAAACGAAATTTGTCAACGATCAAACCCCTGATAATATACACATGTAATTGGGGTGTATGATATACCTGTGGATAGCGTTGCTATAATATTTGTGTATTTGCCGGAGTTTGTATATCGGATATCACACGAATCGCGATACGCGCGCTCTGTGTACATTCGTGGGCATATAAACCCGAGGCTATACTCGTTATTATACTTTATGTGTATGTATATGTTTATATATATATGTATATATGCAGTGAAACGATTCGAATATACTCTCGGCTGGCAAAGCAGGCGAGGGCGGTCCGAGGAGACAGGTGCGAGAGCCAATCACATTGAGCCACGGGCAATTTACCTTTTGCCATATATATGTATATAAATATATGGACTCGAGGCCCCGTATCGCTCTCTTCTCACTTCGCGTAATTGCCCCGCTACATTACAAGTAGGCATAGGTATACACTTTATTGTAGATTGTTCGATACAAAAACCTTCATTTTTACGAAAAATTGTATTATCAAATTATTCTACCGAATCCCGGCTCTTATTGTTTATCGAAAAAAACAAAAAAAATCTGTGGATTTTATCACAATTACAAAAGTAGGCAAATAAACTTTATTGCAGATTATTTGATAAAAAAAAAAACATTGTTTACACATTTTTTTGTAAAATTGTTCTACCGATTTTGATCCTTTATCGACATTTTACGTTTTTCTTCACACAAAAAAAATATATATCGAGGGCAAAAACAAAAATCGTAAATTCTTATATTTACGATTTTTGTTTTTGCCGTTTCCATATTAACTTGGAAAGATTTATTTAGCCGATAAGCCGATAGTCGTATATATATAAAATCGGATGACATTTCGTGTCTCTCGTTTATACCTCCAGTTTCCACAGTATCTATATTTTTTCATCTTTCCGTTTCTTCTTCATTGAAGAATATAAGAAGAAGAGAGGAAAAAAAAATGGGGAGAACGCTGGCGCCTAGCTGAGATATCGAAGGGGTGGCTCGTCGAGCGTGTACAATACATAATACCGTCGCCGTATATATTCTCTGCATTTATACATACACGCAGGACACACCAAATATATATATATATATACAAAATTTAGGAGAGTCAGCCTGGTGGCGTCTATCGATCGCAGATCTTAATCATTACATGGCCCAGACCTTTTTAGATTTCTATTTTCACGGTTTTTTTTTTCATGGGAATTAAATTTTCCGATGGAAATCAGGGCTGAAAATTCATCAAAGGAGACAAAATAAAACAAAAACATTTTTTTCCAAGATATTTTTTCTTTTCTATCGATCTCGAGTGCTCCGTTTAGTTGCGAAAATTTTTAGCCAATTTTATGCCGCTGTTTCTTTGTTTTTCGATGTATAAAAAAAAAAAGCGTCGATTTGTTAGTAACACGTAAGAAAAAACGAGGAAGACTTTGGCCTCCCATTAGCCCTAACCAAACCGATGAGGGAAAGAGAGAGAGAGAGAGAGAGAGAACGTGGAGAGACACACGACCCACCTAGTGAATTATGACTTCCGACCCATTTTCACTATTGTCGCGATCCATACATATACATATATATATATTCTGACAGTGCTGTCGCATATATACCGGCACCTCGATAGCTCGCTGGTCCGCCCGTTAGTCAGTGAGTCGTTCGTCGTCCCAAAAGGACGAGAGACCTTCGGGCCGGAGACAGGTTCGACTTTGTGTCCTGTTTCTTCTTTCAATGTATATATGTATGTGTATATACACGTGTAGAATTCAATGTGTAACTTCTCGAACTAAGCATGTAAATGTATTATGATTTGCATGAAATTTTGCAACACGAGTTACATTTTTTTTTATTTTTTATTTACAATTATTTAACGCAATATTCCACAAGAGCAACATATGTGCGAGGATCGAAAGACATCTTGAGCAGTAGCGAGAAAGGGCATTTTACGACCTGGGCAATAAATCATCAAAGAGGAATCATAACGCTTGACCAGAACCATATATATCCGGAAGAAAAAAAAAAGAACGGTCGTCAAGCGTTGCGCAACGGAAAAATCGTCAACGTTTTGTAACCTTGACCCAAAGTGGACCGGGGAAAAGACGCGGGTGTTTCATGGAAAAGAAAATTCGTATGTACACGATGTCAGGACAAAGTTTTAAACGCGTTTTTGTGTGTATGACGACCGGTATAAATCATCGTTGGCAATCGTAGAATCGTCGCTGCAGGTACCCAACAAATGGACCAGTAGCTTTTTCAGACGAGGGCCATTCATGTATAACGTTCCCTCCAGCGTCCCTTCAAAACGGCCACGTGCCACCTTTTATTGAATTTTCAAGTCGTACAGTCAATTTTCCAAAAAAAAAAGAGTATCGGGGCATTTCGAGGCCATGAGAAGAAAAGACAAAATTTACTGCTGCTGAAGAAAATAAACGCCAGTATGAATAGTGATACTAATTATTTTATTAAAAACCTAATGGATATTGAGGTATCGAAATACATTTTCAAAGTTTAAAAATTTCCATACCATTTCCATTTTCGAAATATCATCACCTTCGCGTTCTCAATTGAATTATTTAATTACGCAATTTTTTTCTCTCTCTCTCTCTTTCTCTCGGCTTATAAATCTCGTTGGAATAATGTTCTGGGCTCTCACGCGAATATATAGAAAAAAAGCTTATTTTGTGCACACATATATATATATTTAATGAAGATATAAAAGTGAAGATTGATAATATATGGAACGAGTGAAGCCTTATATATTTTACTCTGCTCGCTCGCTCGCTCGTCATATAGAGATTCTATAATCTAATTATTACGAGCTATATATATATATATATACAAATGTGTGTGTATATATAGTGTATGTATAATATGCACGTGTATTCTCGATCCTCCGTATAAAATAATCCGTCGCCAACGTCCTCGAAATAAATGTATATAACTTTGAGGAGATCCGCGAATAGAAAAAAAATCTCGATATTCTAAAATTACAATGTTACATTTTAATTTTATTCGTATATCGCTTTTATCGGTAAAAATGTCACCGAGGATAGGCGCAATCTCGTCTGCATATACAAAAAGTTATATATACATATATGTGTGCATACATAATACTTTTATATAAAAACTTGAAGAATAGTTTTATCTGGACATTCGCCCGTGAAGAAAGATCGAAAGCTTATCCGCCGGCCAACAGCATCACACTTTAGCCGCTCGCGGTCAATTCCTCGCGCCCGCGCTATTCCGCCCCGGTTACTGACCGCGCTCAATGCTGAGAAAGAGAGGAAGAGAGTATGGTTCATCGACCGGCGAAAAAAAGAAAACACATACACAACAAAAAAAAGTAACAAAAATTGTGTTTTAGCGAGACTGAACCGTGATGTCAATTTCGTGACAAAGAAATATATCCACCAGCAACCGTCTTATAGAACGTTATATATATATTGTGTGTGTATATATAGTTTTTTTCCCGTCTATAATTAATCCTTTCAAATGGATTGCTTGTTACGTTTCTCTTAATTCTTTCTAAAACACACATTTAACACAGCGATACCGAATTCGAACAATAAACAATGTTCCACAATAAATCGTCAATATTTATTTATTTACATATATTTCATATGTAATTATAATTTTTAAAATTCTCAGGGACATACCGTAAAATCATAATCACAATATTGTATGTACAACATTTTTGTACGCTACTTCACGACATATATATATTTTTTCTTATCGAGTATTCCTTCCTCTCTTTTATCACAATAATATCTGATAATAAAAAGCAATTATTATTTTATTTATTACACAAAATTACTTTATACTTACATATAAAATACTTATAGGAAATAAGAAAAAAATTAAGGATAAGTGATTGAAAATTTGTGTGAATGTTCTCGAATATCATTTCACAATGTATCAAAAATTGGGAAAAGTGTTATCCGTTAGTTGCCAAAGATATTTGATGTTAAAAACGATAACTTCTAACGATTTTCAATAACCAATATCATGTTTTTTTCATCATAATCATAATCATGATGTTTGAGTCGACGACCCTTCATTTTTGCACGCACAATCTTACATGGATTGAGACAAAGTTCGTGCAGAATATTCAAGACATTATTCAATAACAGCGATAGTTTTACTACCTCCATGAATCATTGTCTTTAAATGGTCGAGAACTGTGTAAAAATCATCAATGAAATACCAGCGAGCAATAAAGAAAGTTAATACACTTTTCGAGGAGATTCAAACGGGTAAGAAAGGTCCAACATATAGGTGCGATGTGCGGATCCATAGAGACGTGGCTGCAAATAATGTGCAACGTGCATGCCTCGGTATCTAAATGCATATGTGTATATATGTGTGTGTGTGTGTGTGTGTAAGAGTTAGAGGTAGGAAGGGGTAGAAGGAGATTAAGAGGGAGCGAGTTGATGTGCGGGGGTGGCGTTTCCTGTCTGGATAATAATTAATAAAGTCGACGTTGAATGGTTCGTTCAGGCTCCGCCTATATTTCCCCCCTGATTTATGAATCGCAACGCCCCTGCTGTCATAATCCACAAGCCAAGAGAAACAGAAAGATCGAGAGAGAAAGGAGAGAGAAAGAGAAGTTGGGAGAGAGAGAGAGAGAGAAAGAACGCGGTATATATACGTGTTTTGGTATTCTGGTGGGGGTACGAGTCGACTCTACCACCTCTACACTGACACCCCCACCGCTCGAAAGTGCAGGTAGCGTGGGAGTCGAGACGCTTGGAGGGGGGGCAATGAGCGCGCGTTTCACTGTTGGCGGGGGGTAGGGGTTGGATGATCTGGAGGGGATTGTATGCCTCAGAGAGACACAAGCGGCGCCACCACCAGGCCGGTTCATTATACCTACGCCCCAAGCGCGCGGCTTCTTTTTCCTGATCAGTTGCATTTCGTCCTTGCTCGATGTGAGATCGTTAGACACGCGAGGGGCTCTCGTACGCACACACATACACGATCCCCATACGCCACAGGGGATAAAGCCTCGCTAGATCAGACGCGACCTATTAATTTCGTTATCAATCGCCATTTTTGTAGATTGTCATATGAGACGATTAATTCATTCGCGATTTGTATTGTTGATTAACTGTTTGTTATGTATGGCCAATCAGGAGCATCTAAAATGTTGCTGTTTATTTGATCGAAAGTAATTGACAAGACCCAGAGTGATCAGTGCGCAACAAATCCCTCGAAGGGGTCAATATACCATTTCTTCAATTGGTTGAACCATTCGAACAGATGCTGCGAAAATTTCAACTGGGAACATCACCCGTGCGGTTCATCGATTCGAAAACAGTGTTTCGCTAGTGATCAACTCTGGTTTAACAACCTCGGACCTTGTTTTTCGTGTTACGAAGCAAAATATATATATACATATACAAAAATCCTCGTCGCGCCTTATCAGTGCATTACGATATGCAGCTGATGAGATGGAGCATTACCGGACGACTCGAGCATCGTGGTATCACTAAGCCGAGACGCGACGGCGAAATCTGTCACGATCAACACAAGATACCCAACGATGGTTTCTCCTGTCCCAGATATTCTGGTACGAATTTCTTTTACACGTCGAAGATTTGCCTCTGTTTATTATCCGCTTTTTTATCGAATTTTGTGCACTTCCATTTCTTTTCCTTTTTTTTTTTAATCTTTTGTGCGATCCATTCGAATTTTTGTTCGGGTCCATCGGTATCTATGATTTTTATGGACAATTTTTAACTTTCGAAATTTCATGACCGAAGATTTTAGCTAAAAAAAAAACGAACTTTATTTCAATGCTCGAAATCTAAATTTGACTCGAAGACCGTTATAATCGTCGATAAAACCAACTTATTGGCTCCGACGTGTGTGTAATATTCCGGAGCAAATATTGATACATCCCGAAAGAATCGTAAGCCCGGAATTTTCGTTATATGTATCCGATATATATCCTCATATGTTTATCGAATAGATTCTCCGTTTATCGATTCTGTGGACGAAAGAATTAATGCATACATATACGAAAATATCTATCGAGCAAACATATAGCGATAACGTTTCATATACGCTTAAACTTCAAGTTCAAGCTTTCGTTAGTTCAGTGATAAAAATGCAATTATGATTGTATACTCTTATGTTTATATTAAATAGAAATAAATTATTTACGTTTTTCTAAATCGCATTTTCTTTTTTTGTACTCTCTCCCTTTATCTTCCTCTTACTTTTCTCTCTCTCTCTCTCTCTCTGTTTCTCAGTACGAAATCCAATATTTGTTTAATTCAATTTCTTAATTTGATTCAATTTCTTTGTACAAACGTTTTAAACATCGTCGTATATTTGGTGCAGATTAACGTACGTATAGGACAAACGAAGCGAAAAATTCTACGAAGACAATTCCACTCTCATGGTATATTATAAATTAGCTGCAACAATAATTTTTCATTCATGTGGGTCGGGACACCATTCGCAAGGCTGTATTCCAACAGCTCTCTCGAATATATATTCTCCCCGTCGCGATTTTCCAACCAAGCCACTTGAAGCGAAACGCGCATCCGTTCGGGATATTCATACAGTATATATATGTACACATAGTATATATTTATATATATTTATATGTACTCTGTACGACGAGAGATAAATGAGAAGATTCCCAGGTCGTGAATAATTAAATTGCGTATCCCCTCCACCGTGCATATTGGCCGGAGGATTATTGAAAGTTTCCATGTATGCGTTTTAGGATTCTTTGAGAAACTTTACGATTATTAACGGAACGTTATTTCATTGACCGGTGAAAGAATGTTAGTGAAATTTGTAATAATTATTTTATCGAATATTACAATAAACATAAATAAGATATAAATACAAATATACGTACGAAGACATTGATTAAACGACCAACGTTTATTGTTGGATATCCAAAGTCCAGAACAAATATTTATAAAAAAAAAATGTTCTACAGTGATGAATATAATTCCGATAAACCCGCTTAAAAAAAAAAAAGAAAACTTATAGGAATATTTTTATTTCTCAATGTTTCAGAAGAAGAAAATGACTCGGCGTCCGAGGCTGGTGAGAGCAACAACAGCGTCGTGGAGGATGCCGCGGTTGATCTCACATCTGCTGCCCGTTGCTCGAGCCACGATGTCGACGAGGACGAGCGCGAGAATGACGAGTTGCCAATGGACGAGGACGAGACAGACGATCTCGTTGACGAGATCGAGGAGCACGAGGACGACGAGGAGGGTTCGAGAAAGCAAATGCGCAACCTTCAAGATGCCGAGAACAACAATAGTTTCATTGGCGAGGCTGGTGGTGGTGGTGGTGGCGGCGGCGGCGGCGGTGAAGCGAGTGTGGGAACTGGGGGAGCAACAGAGGGAGGATTGGGAGCGGGGGCAGGCGGTGGATTCCCATCGGCTGGCACGAGTCACGTTACCCTGGAGGCGCTCCAGAACACAAAAGTCGCGGTCGCACAATTCGCAGCAACGGCATTGGCCGGCGGTGCGGACAGTGAAGCGGCACTCCAGGATCTCGCGTTGCTCCAGAGTACGCTGTACACCCTGCAGCATCAGCAGGTCTTTCAGTTACAGTTGATAAGCCAATTGCAGCAACAATTGTCGATAACGCACGCGGGTCAGCCGGTGACGCCGTCGCAGCAGATATTGGGCAACAGTATGGTTACATGTGGCAATCAAACGGCCGATGCGTCGGTAGGGTCAACGGTTAACAGCGGAACGGAAACCAGTAGTGGTAAAGAAACAGCGCCTACACCGCCTCAAATAACCGCAAAATCCTTGGCAAGCTTGATAACCTCACCACCGTCCTCGAGACCACCGAGTCATCATCAAGCATCGTCGTCACCGCTACTGACGCCCTGCAGTCTGGGGCAATCGGAGCCGCGGCCGTCGGTAGACTCGTGCAGCACGTCACCCGTAGCTCTTCCGTTGCCAGCAACCTCGAGCATGTCGTTACCGTCGTCGTCATCGACGATAATGACGAGCAACGCCGATAACGCAGCAGCGAACAATAGCCCGCTAACGCCAACCGCTAACCTACCGATGTCCCATCAGATGCACATGTGCTCGATAAGCTCGTCCCTCGCATCGTCCATTATCACCAACAACGATCCGATGCCCCTGCACGAGCCAAATACCCTCGAGATGCTTCAGAAACGCGCCCAAGAGGTATTGGACAACGCTAGTCAGGGCCTGCTGGCCAATAACCTAGCCGACGAGCTCGCGTTTCGCAGTGGCAAAGGTTCCCGTCTATCCCCGTACGATTCCAAGTCTGGTGGTAGCCGTGGCGAGCCATACTTCAAGCATCGATGCCGCTACTGCGGCAAGGTCTTTGGAAGCGACTCCGCACTTCAGATCCACATAAGATCTCATACAGGTGAGCGTCCCTTTAAGTGCAACGTCTGCGGGAGCCGTTTCACCACCAAGGGAAACCTCAAGGTTCACTTTCAGAGGCATACGGCAAAGTTTCCACACGTTAAAATGAATCCGAATCCCGTGCCCGAACACCTCGACAAGTACCATCCTCCCCTGCTCCAGCAGTTAGCTGCCTCCGGTCAGAGACCGATGCCGTCCCCGCCGCCGCCGCCGCCGCTACCGCCGCCACCACATCAAACGCCGTCCCAACAGCAGCATCACCAGCAGCAGCAGCAACAACAACATCAACATCAACACGCGGCTACAGGCAACTTTCATACGGCGGCTCAAGCAGCGGCGGCAGCAGCTGTCGCTCACGGGTTTCTTCCGCCCCAGCCACCTTTGCCCCTGAGTCTTGCCCTGCCTGGTATGCCGCCCCTTTACCGCGCCCCAATCGTAAACCATCGGGATGATCAGGACATCCCGGAAAATCTCAGCAAACCTATAACCGTACCGACTCCCTCGATATCGCCTCGTTCACCGTCTCCGCCGGGTGCTATCCACACGAATTCACATCATTCCTTTCACGAACAACATCAGCTGCAACATAATAATCCCCCGACACAGAGTGAATCTCCTCAAGCGACCTGCGACGATATAAAAGTTGAGCAAAAATCGCCGAGCCAGGAGCAGCAGCACTATCAGCCCCAACGGCCACCCAGCCGGGAAGCCGAAGACAGAATAACCCCGAAACGCGAGCCGGAAGAACCCGAGGAAATATTGGATGACGATAATGACGAGTTTGACGAAACGTCGCGCCGTTATCTCAACCCCTCCCCGTCTAATCGTCCAGCATCCCGGCCGCAGTCGTATGACGACTGCAGCATGGACAGCAAAATGAGCGGGCGCCTCGAGACTGATGGCGACATGATCGACGGCGATGAGGAGATGGAGGAACAGCCGGAGAATCTTTCAGGTCGCGGTGGCGGCGATAGTGGCATTGTTCGATTGAACCAACAGCAAGCATTGATGATAAGTGGCGGTGGCGGTGGTGGTGTTGGTGGTGGCGGCGGTGGTGGTTATCCTGGTGCTTCACCAGCCAGCAGCAGTGCGAGTAGCGGCAGCCTCCAAACGTCCTTCGCCGGTATTCTATTCCCCGGTCCACCGACCCATCATCAGTTGCCTCATCATCCATCGTCGACAACCGGGACAACGCCGACCGGCCCAATCGGCAATGAGATGATGGTTGATCCAGCTCGTGATCCAGCTATCTATTCAACCCTACTCCCAAGACCCGGAAGCAATGACAATTCCTGGGAAAGCCTTATCGAAATAACAAAAACATCGGAAACGTCCAAACTGCAGCAGCTCGTTGACAATATAGAGCACAAACTCACCGATCCCAATCAATGTGTCATATGTCATCGCGTATTGTCGTGCAAGAGCGCGTTACAGATGCATTACAGAACTCACACCGGGGAACGGCCCTTCAAATGCAAGATATGCGGTCGGGCTTTCACAACAAAGGGCAATCTCAAGACCCACATGGGTGTACACCGAGCCAAACCACCTTTGAGGGTACTCCATCAGTGTCCGGTGTGTCACAAAAAATTCACAAATGCCCTGGTACTTCAGCAGCATATACGTCTTCACACTGGGGAACCAACCGACCTTAGCCCCGAGCAGATACAAGCCGCCGAGGTCAACGAATTTCCTCCCACCTATCCTCATCATCCTCTCACCTCATTTCTTCCGCAAGGCTTTCCGGGACTGCATCCTGGTGGACCGGGTTTCCCATTGGGGTTTCCGCCTTCGCGTCTCCACGCGCTAGATCGTCACACCCTCGAAAACGATCTCGACGCCAAGGAGCAAATACAACACCATCATCAGCAGCAGCAACAGCAGGCTCATCATCATCATCAGATACGATTGCAGCAGCATCAGCAGCAACTCCAAATACAGCAGAGGAGATATCTCGAGGATGCCCAGAGCGAGGACATGGAGGATCAGGAGGACGAGGAGGAGGATCGCCGTGAGGATGACGAGAGGTGCGACGACATGAGGGAGGAGAGAAGGTGCGATGAGGCCGATGACGATGAGCCCAACGATTGCGACGACAATGACAGTAGAAAAGACGATATTATAGTCACATCCAACATGACGACCATCACCATACCAAGCTTTTCGACCTCACTGGCCGCTCTCGAAAACCAAGTCAGGACTATCACCACTACCGCCGCCGGGACCGGAACCACCAGCCTAACCAATAACAACAACAATGGCTCCACCGATTGTTCCCCACCGTCTCTTCATCGGTTCAATGGAAGCGAGAAAAGCGTCAGTCCACCCAACAGTAACCCCGGTGGCGCTCCCCTCGATCTTACACCAAGAGCATCCTCGACACCAGCTTCTTCCGTCCTATCGGCAACCACGACACCACCACCCTCCTCGCAAAGTCTCGGGCACCATCACCTTCAGCAGCATCATCCTCCGCATCCCTTCGGAATGTTCGCTGGCCTCCTCCAAGCCGTATCATCCCAAACACCATCGGCTGCCAACATCCCAAATAACATCCAACCAAACGCTATCAGCTCCAGCAGTGCCGTCACTATTAACACCGGCAGCGTTTCATCATCGATAAGCAACGCCGTTAGCCCTGGTGGCGGCAGCAACAGCGGCGGCGGTGGCAGCGGTGGCGGCAACGGCAATGGCGGCGGACCTCTAGCCTCGCTAACAACATCCGCCGTACTCGCAGCATCCTCGACCTACAATCCGCTCGGCCTGGCTGTCGGAGGGCCAGCAGGTAGGCGCTGCTAGCAACCAGGGCGAGCCGCAGTTCCTGCTACACCTTCCTCCACTATAATACACTTCCGCATTATTCGATAAACGAATGATAAATAATACTATGATATGTATATGTATATGTCTATGTATGTTGTACGGTAGGTTTCCAGGACCCTTTGCGATCACTTGTTGATTCCAAATTACGTACGTCATTGCTCCATCGTAAACCACAATATACAGTGTCAAGTTCCTTAACTTTTCTTAACTTATTCGCGCTACAAAACGTTTTTACATTCTTAAATGGGACTGCCACTTTTTTCGACATTGTGGATTTTGATTCAGCATATAAGCATTTTGCGATCGATAGTGTACTGTTACGTTTTTTTTCTTTTTTTCATTTGTAGAAAATTTTGCGGAGTCTTCATGTGATTGGAGCACGAAATAAGTCGATTTTCAATTATCTTTTTTTTCTGACTATTAGTCGGACAGAGTCGGGATTTTGAGCATAAATAATACGTAAAACCATGTTATCATTATTAAATGAAAACAAAATTATTTGGCAAAATTTTACATTAATAAGATGTAATTTTTCATTTTTTGTTTGATACTTTTGTTGAAAAAGAATTTTGAAAATTGACCAATTTTTTCGAAGCTCCAAACTCTTGCAGTATCCCCTTAAATGAATTAACGTCCTAGAAACTACCATGGGACATATATACGTATAATACTATATACGAGAGCAAAAAAGGAGAGGCAACACGTTGGATTCGTCTCTGAAACGATGATCCCTTCATGTCTCAATGTCCTGTGTCTCTCTCGTGAATCCTTTCTCTCTTTACGTCTCTCGTCCTCTTATATATTTACTGGGTCAAATAAACATTCGAGGCAAATATACGTCACAGCCAGTCATATATCGTCGAGAAAAAAAAAAAGATTTTCACTTGAAAGAAAGAAAAAAAGTAAAATCTCGAATTTTCCTAATGTGGTGTAGCCGGACCTAGCACTCCCCTTCTCACTCACTCGATCATTCTATCTTTTGTACATTTATCTCTGTCCTATATATGTGTGTCTATAATTTTTTTTTTTCGTCTCTTTTTTTGTACATGTTTCTTCGTCTTGCTTGTCGTACACACCAAACGCGTATATTATAACGAGCTCAGAATCGGGCCGATGTGCACAAATATATATATATAA
>JABMBV010044175.1:0-14465 GCA_018906735.1 Mesochorus sp. PSUC_FEM 10030011
ATTTTTTTTTCTACCAATGTGGAACTTTAGGGTACATAGAAACAGGCTTGAACCTTCGATTTCTCGAGCTCGCATACATTGTCGATCGTGTATCTTTTTCGATGCATGTATATCCTATGTACATGTTGAAGCGCAATGAGAATAATGTATCATAGGCAAGGTCAAGGTATCGTCAGCTGCGATCCAGAGACGCCGACTCTCTTGCTGCACAACATCGACCGTCATAAATTATCTGCCATATTTTTTCCGATTTCCATTACCCTCAACACTTATCCTACATGTACTTATATACATACACGTACATATACATGCTAATCCTTCACCGTACAGTTCAGTATCATAAAATCATAACCCTTTTTATTATCGATTCCCTCACAGTGAAATAAAAATATGCTTATTCGGTTAATCGTAAAAAAATAATACGGAAATAAGCAGAAAATTATGCACGATGATAGGAAAATAATTTACAAAAAAATGAATAGCCAAAAATCTTTTTTTTAAAGATTTTTTGTCATGTTCCATCTAAATCAAGTTCGAAGCTTTTTTTTTTATTGTTTAATATTCAGTCTCTGGGTTTATCATTTTTTTTCGAAATTTGTTTTTTTATAAATATTTTTTTTATATTTATTACTCGAAAAATAAAAAACTGCAATACTCGACGATAGTGTGTAGTTTGACAGATAAGAAACATTTCGTATAGAGAGAAAGACGAACCGAGACATGGATATAAAGAATCGATTTCATTTCCCGCGTCACGGTGGAGATGAAAACTTCATGGGTGCTGGGCATCCAGCTGACAGAGTGTGACAGGATCGGTAATACCTTTATAAAACAGTAGTTTGACCGAAGACGACCGTTAGACGTATGTACTATGTTCGAACTATGTATATAAAGCCCGGAAATGTATTATATCATAAATAGTGTGTAAGGTAAGTGTTTCAGTGTTCAGCATGTTTAGGACAACCTCGATATTCCTGTAAATTTTAAAGGACATCATTCAGAATTTTAGAATAATTTCAAGTTTTTGAATAAAGTAAACATTTCAGAATTATTATCAACCGTGAGTGCAAACGTAAATTAACTTTTATGTATATAAATTCATAGAAAATACAATAAAGTTTTAAACGTACAGATATTCGACATGGAAAAGTTTTTTTAATCTCAATAATATTCATATGAGACTCCATATAATTTATAAGAACTAACTTGCAATTAAAGTTTAGATTGACAATATTTATTTGACTATTTTAAAGCCCTTAAGGATATATTTATTCGATATAAATTAGAGGTTAGCTATTTCGTTAATTTATATGTTTCATTTTGTTTCTTTTATTGATTTTTCAATATCGTATCCTATACAATAATCTTTTTGTTATTTTTAAAATATATACTATTGTTTTCTTAGATTGTATGGTTATATAAAACTTATAATTTATTGACAAATTTTTTAAAAATACTTATGAAAACTCTGTACTCTAATGGATGAGGCTTCAATGAAAAAATGGGCTTTCCAAATTCATTAAAAAAAATAATATTATTTGTACTATAAGCATGTATTTTTTTTCCAAATATTCTATATCATTTCTTAAATAAAGAAAAAGAAAAAAATGCTACATTTTCTATAATACTGCAAGATTTTTTGTTAATATTATTTTTCGACGATGAGCTTATTAATCGTCGTGAAATTTGTGCTCAGTACTCAAAGGATCTAATATAAAAAATTTGCAAAATCTTGCCAGCATTTTTTAAAATTTTCAACTCAACATCCTCAAGTTATATAATAGGACACTGTTGAACACTGGGACATTTATCTTGTATAAAATATAAAAGTAAAAAAAAAAAACGATGAAAAAAGTATTCGAGTACAAGGAGGATCGTAATGCTCGAGTGTATACGAGTATAGTCCGGGCATACGTGCGGAAAAGAGATAAGATGTTATTTTCGAGCTGGTGAAAAAGATACGTGTGCAACGGTGTCTCGATGCCTGCTGTGGCGCAGTTAATAATCTATTGGGTGAACCTGAGAAGCAACGTATATACGGGATAGAATAAAATGGAATAGGGGTCAAACCTGTGGAATGCGAGAGTATTAAAAAAATAACGAAAAAAAAAGAAGAAGAAGAAAAAAGAGAAGAAGATTACAAGAAATCGGCGCAGATATCGTGCTGCACGTAAGGACGTTGGTGCATTTTTTTTTTCTCTTCTCGAACGTCGTTCGATGCATAAAACACAGACTAAAACGATTCATGAAGTTTCAAGATCGAGAATATTATACGTCAATGATGTACGACAATAACAAAAAAATGTCTCGTTCTTCTGCAATGATCGAAAGGAAAAAAAAATATGAAAAGTCGTATCATATAGAGACACTTATATATATACGTACGTGCGCACCTCAAACGTACATGTATGAAAAGTGTCTTGAGAAATAATATATTCGAAAATGATTCGGTATTTAGAGATAAACGTTCGAACGCTCTCGAAGTATCTCGTGGGTATATTAGCGCGCCGCTAATGCCACGGTCGTTCACATTCCGATGAATCCTTTTTTTTCTCCCTCTCTTTCTCTTTCTTTCTTTACACGAGTTCCTCATCTCCCACTTTCGTGGATAGTAATCATCAACTCGTATGGATTTATCTTTTTTTTTCCTGCTCCAAATTCATTTTTTTTTCGAATGATTTCTAATATGATCGTGAACTCAAATGATCATAAATCATAACTCATAACATACGAATGAACAAAATAAAATAAAATAAAATAAAAAATAAGTCAAATTTCTCAATTGCAGAAAATTATTGTACGACGGTGAAACTGTGGCACACAGCAATTTCCCTAAAATCATGTTTTTTTTTTCGTCAATAACATCATCTTCGATTTTCATTCTGATTGACACATGAGATAATCTCTACTTTTGGTCGCACAGGCCAAATTAGTAATTCGAGGATGACCATGACTGTTTCATTCAAAATGAAGAACATTTGAATAAAAATTTAAAAAAAAAAAAAAAAATGAAACGCGTAGAAAAAAAAATTAAAAAATTATAAT
Source organism: Mesochorus sp. PSUC_FEM 10030011 (assembly GCA_018906735.1). Classification (NCBI taxonomy): domain Eukaryota; kingdom Metazoa; phylum Arthropoda; class Insecta; order Hymenoptera; family Ichneumonidae; genus Mesochorus; species Mesochorus sp. PSUC_FEM 10030011. The sequence continues at coordinate 3,046 of JABMBV010044175.1, forward strand.
CGCGTTTCGAATTATTCTTCGATCGTAGATATACAAATGCTACGGAATACGAGATAAAAAGAACAATACAAAAGAGTGACGATTTCCGTTCATTAATAATCCATTTTTTTTTTTGTTGTTTCGTTTCATTTTTAATTTTGCATTCTCATTAACGTTCGCAGCAGACGTTTGTTGATATCAAAGTCGCGGGATTTTAAAGTCGTGATTCAGCGTTCGTATATATGCGCGCGCGATGACTAACACTGCGCGTTAACCGTTCGATCCTGTGTCTTATTTTATAATGTCCGGCTCTCTTGTCTTAAAAAGCAAAGCGAAAACTCGTCGCGCGGCGACGCCTCGTGCATAAAACTCTGTTGCACTTTGTTGGTTTGTTCGAAACGAGAGCTGCTGCTGCTGCTGCTGCTGCTACGGCGTAGGAAGTTGCTCGGGCGTATATTCTCGCCCTCTAAGAGACACTGTGACAGTTTAGGTCCCACCCTGTATATAATATCGTTACCGAACCAGAGCACTTTCAGTCCGTTGCAACGTTGGCGACTCGCTGTACAATATTTATTAAAGCGCGACAAAACGCCGCAGCAGGATCCTGCTGCAAATGCAAACTCACCGCACGAACCAGTTTTAAAGCCATTGCGAATATTTTGTTTCGCAACGAGAGCTATTTGGAATACTAATAGGAATTGCGCGTAGAAAGAAAAAAAAAATCATCACGAAATTCACAATGGCCCCGCTGATCGACCGGAAGTTCTGACCAACGCGACACAATGGGATTTTTTAATACCTCGCGAAATCTTCGTCGAGTATTTGTGATATACACGATTAAAAAATTAATAGTCGAGTCCTACATAAAATGCGATTAAATCGCACGCGATTGTTATTTTTCATTCTCAACGCACGTATATATACGAGATATTCTTCATTTATCTTAAGAGCGCGCGAAAATCTTGTAATCAACTTATTTTTAATTCGAATCCGAGACGAGAAGTCTGTGGAGAGAAATTAATTGTTTGATATACGAGTTCCTGGATTGTTGTTGCAAAAATTATTGTCGCTGACACGATTTTACAAAATTGTGTGTGTTGAACGCTCTACGCGGCCTAAAACTTCAATTTATTATATTTATATATATGTCGAGATATAATATAAAAGTATTTAGCTCCGGATGCACAAAGTTCACCTGTGCGTGAAAGTGTCGTGAGAAAGGAAATCATTGTCGATGCCTTGGGAAATCTAGAAATGCGCCATTCTCCTTTTATTCTTTCCTCGCGAACTTCACGTTGTTTGTCTTTATATTATTAACACACTCTCCTATAGTAACAATATTCTTTTGCCGATATTATATATATATTCATAAAATTGTACAAGTACACATGCGAAAAAAGAAAAAAAATATTAAAAATTAAATGCCCATAAAATCCGAAGAAAGTAAACCTTTGAAATAACCATCAATATTTTAATATTCAATAACATTTTATTTTCAATTTTTTCATTATTTTTATCGAATACCAACAGCGTGTGCAAGTTTCATACGAGAAGATGAAAAAAAAAAAGCGGAAAAAAATAACGAGTTTAACGTCTGTCGTGTCATATGCGGAATCGTTTCGATGGGACGCTCCCTCATTCCCCTCCCTCCCTTCTCCTCTCCTCCACTTCGTCTATCAGCGAGATGTAACGATTTCGACGTAACGATCGATCTGAAAACATACTACAGAAATATCCGCGTGACGTCAGGAAGACGGAAGCTTTTTCTCCGAGGATAAAAACTCGCGTATACGAGATTATTACTATAACTCGAATAAATTATTAGAGAAAGAAAGATAAAGAAAAAAAAGCATTAGCACTTCACGTAATCAAGTAAATGCATAACGTTTCATAGTTCATTTTCTCTTTGGAAGATTATTCTTAATCGATGGTAGAGGCTTGGCTTGACATTTTTTAATTACGAAAAATTTTTTAAACATTTATTCATCGTTATGAAATAATTTTTAGTATATGAATTTGACGCAATTCCTTAATTTCTCCAAACTAAAATTCGCGGGCTGCGCGATCTCTGGTGAACCCCATCGGTGCTCGCGATCGTTCACACGTGTGTGCATCGCGCGATACAAACACGGGCGTTGTACAACCGAGTTTATTGCCATGCGTGCAAGAAAGTACTTACACTCCGTGGGTTGCGAGTTGTTATATATATGGGACACTCCACGCTAAATGAACCACTTGAATTTTGAAAAAAAGGCCATTACACGTCTACGCCATTGCGGCTTTAAAATTTCATGTGGGAAAAACTTGAGAATAAAAATTTGTAGAACTTTCAATGCACTTAAAAACACAAATATACTGCATGTATTGTGTATATCTATGATTTTTCAAAAATTATTTACGATGTTTGATACTCATTATGACGAAAAAAATAACACTGCAACGTCTTGTATTTTTTTTTTTTTCAAATACGAAACACATGAAAAAAACATTCAAATAAATTGATCAACGTTCAATAAACTTTTAAGAATAATTAAAAAAAGAACGTAAAAAATTTCGACGTCGAAAAATTGGCATAAAATGTCTCGTATGTAGAAAGTACACGTATGGAGAAGATCATGAGCCGTTGGGTCGAGCGTAAGAGAGCAGCTTGGAATAATTCTTCTATACAAGAAGAGCAACGGGGAGAAAGAAAAAAGAAAGAGAGAAAGCGAGTGAGAGAGAGAGAGAGAGATAAAAGGGCCGCAGAAAGCAAAAAAAGGGGCATGCGGTGCACCGCGGGTGTGTTGTGTGCTCGCTTCTCACTTTACTTCATTCGATCGAAGTTAATTGATTCTTTTTTCCCCGGCATATCATCCTTTCGACGACCTCGTGCCCCTGCGACGGTGAATAGGGGGAGGGGAGGGGGAGAAAAGAGCGCTATTAGCCTCATCTCGGGGTATTTAATAAAAAATAACGATCCGGCGGCATGAAATGCCGTGTGTGTGCGCCATGAGAGAAAACGATCGAATCTGTGTGTGTGTGTGTTGTGTGTACGTGTGTATTTATATATTTTTTTTCAACCTGTTGCCGATAATAACGTTTCGAGAATCCGTTGAGGCTGGGATCGTACAGATCGAGTTCATAAGTTGAATCTTCGGAGATTTTCTCGCTTGATTATACCAGTGAAACAGTCAATATCGAGAGCTTATCCTTGAGAAATTTGCATGCAAATCGATGATTTTAATTTTTTTTTTTTTTTTTCATTCGAAATTCTGGATTTCGTTTTACTGTAATTGTTTGTTCGTGACCTCAACATTGTTTTTCAATGACAATCGATTCGAATACCGGTCGGAGAACATTTTCAAAATTCATTTTTGATGGACAAGCAGACCTCGACATCCGTTTTTCCTTGTCTCTTTTTAAGCACCTGACAGGAAAGATGCCCTCGCGGTCTCTTATCCTGCGCGCATATATATTCTCTCGTCTCTCCTTCCTCTTCACTATATGTATACAACAGAAAACACACATTTATATAATACATTTATACTACGAAGTGTCTTTGTGTGCTACGACGAGACGTTTTCTAACGCGTTTGCAAGCTCATACCAGTGAGGTACGAGCACCTGACAGGAAGAGGTCATTAAAATTTCCGTCACACTGAGGCCGATCCTGTCAGTCCCAATAGTTATTGCGTGTCCCCTATATATGTATATAAAGACGCGAAACGTGTAGGATGCCTTGACGTTTGTTTGTCTAAGCGTGTGATCGTTTGCAGAAGAACAAACTCGATGTAAATCCTTGTAATTATCGATATTATCGACGAAGAATCGGAAGTTACAGCTTGTTCATATTGACAATTAATAAAAAAAAAAGGAGCGTGAATTGAACAATGAGCATTTAATAAAAATCGATAATAAATGGATAAATATAGACGAATAATGAAAATCTTCATGTATTGTTTGTTCGATAAAAACAAAAACACGATCTTGCGACCAACTATACGATATTTGATGATGTTTTTTTTATATAAGATCGAGATTCTTTTCAAAAGATAAAAAGTTGATGTATATTTCGCTCGAATAAACGTTTTTTTTTATTTTTGTCCAGAAAAATCGTTATTTTTTTTTCTCTATCGCACATCACACATTGATTACATATATTAATGATAATTATATACACAAAAAATACGACCTCGTCATTTGCGCCCGTACTTGTTGGTCTCTCTATCTTTCTCTCTCTCTCTCTTGAACTTTTTTCTTCCCAGGAACATCTGACGCGGTATAGCACACGCGCGGTCACCACCCACGCATACACCGCGCGATAGTTGCGGTAACGACACAAATTTAATGACTCGTGTGCCATTACTTGGTGGGTGGATCGTGTATATATATATAGTACAATATTGTAGAGAATATACAGTAGAAAAGGAGATTGCAATTAGAATCCACGCCACTTGCAACAAAGATTCGAGAGATACATCCTATCCCTCCCTCCCCCCCAGGGAGTTTATTATCTCGGAGCAGGGACTTTTGTCGTGAGAAAGTCGCGCGCTCTCCTCTTCTATACTTACCACAATTGTTATTACGCTGTACATACATATATACAAGCTACTTCCCCCTTTTTACCATATACTCACTTCCTTATGATAATATATACCATCTTATGGTCCACGTTTCTTTGATATTCATAATAATTTTTATACATAAAAATGAATTGATGTTCGTTGTCGAGCGCATCACTTGAGAGCGACTCGACCGATTCGGCTTAATTTTTTTTTCTCATTTTCGTAATAGTCCATGATAGATTCTAATGGAAATTATAATTTATAAAGTTCACAGGAAAATTGATAATTTTTTGACAAACTGAAAGTGCTTTTTTTTCGATGAATTTTTGTATGAAATTAAGAACATATAAACTGTCATGATCTAAACGATCAATATTTGCATAATTTTTTTTTTCTTCTTCATTATCGTCATGAAAAAAGTTTTTCTAAAACGAAATTCGGAATATTTATGTAATTTTCATATGTTTTTTCGATCGTAACTTATAAATTCACAAAAAGATCATATGAAAAAATGATCGAAATATGAACAAGACAATTGTTTTCGATTTTTTTGGGTTAATATTTTTTAATAAGCGTGTACTTATATTTTTTCATATTAATATAGTGACGATATTTAAATTAGAAAAAATCAAAAGACTGGAAATAAAAAAAAATGATTATTTCACCAAAACAAAGGGTCAAGAAAACAAGAATAATTGGCGAAAAAAAATTGTTTTCGTTGAATCTTTCGCTATCGCTATTCATAATTGATTATTATCTTCCATATATTACATGCATACACATATACATATACTTTTTTTTAAATTGAAAAAAACTTGGATTTTACCGACAACCTTTGAGGCTCGGGAGTCGTATACACGATTAAAAACGACGAGGTAGAAAATTTATCCATCATCAGGATTTTTCAGCCATTAAATTTATTTACAAACAACCTATATAATAAATGGCTGTACATATATTTAGCATATAGATGTAAATCATATTGTTGCAACGAAAAAGCAAACGAATAAATCACGAAAAATCAGCTCGAAAACGTTTGAAGAGTGCGCGCAACCAGTGGGAAGAACTCCCGAAGAGCGATCTCTCACACACAGAGAAATCTTGTGGATTTTTGTTGTTGGCACACACACACACACATACTCTGATCTTCGAATATACCTGCTGCCGCATTATATCTCCTTTCAGGCCGTTGACTCTCCCACCGGGCGCGAAACTTTCGCCGGCACTTTCATGTGGAGCAGACGCCTGCGTATATATATGACGAGTTGTTTTTTATATCTGTATAGCGATTTATATACGAAATATATATGTGTATAGTGAAAATGTGCGCAGACGTTCTTTTTACCTGTTAGCTTGTACGAGTCGCATATACGAACGTCAGTTTTGTCTGTTGTTCCACCTATACACGAGTATAAACATATAAACAGGTGTTTTATACAAAATGGACGAGAGTGGATCGACACCGATATGACAGAAAGACTCGGGGTCTGACAGTAAAACTTTCAGTATCGCGTTTACGCAAAAACATTATTTATTATAATTCGCCATTTTAAAGGACTCCAGCCAAAGTAAAAATACCAATTTTAAAATACGAAAATTTATTATAAATTGCCATTGAAAAATGGTTATATGTGAACGTCAAAATATCAATTTTGAAATTTTTTATAATATTGACAAATATAATTAATACATTATTATTGCTTCTCGTCTATAATCATTTTTTTGAACGAATTAAATTTTATCTTGTATTTTTATGTTAAATAAATAAAATCTCGAGCAACAAATTTTTAATTTACTAAAAAAATTGTAATTTATAGAAAAATGTAGGTAACGTAATTTTTTTAATCAGAAATTAAAGGTGAATAGTATATATAAGTTTAGGAAAATTGATTATTCTGTTTCGTTTGTTTAAAGCTAAATAATTACTTTTTAAGTCAATTAATATTCTTTTTTAAAAAAAGACTAACAAAGAAAATCAAAATTTTTTGTAAACATTCTGAAATAATTACTATTATAAGAAAAACACGATAAAACACGAAAATATACAATTCATTCATTAAAGAAGATTTATAGAAAACACAGAAAATGGACAAAACGTGAGTCAGTTGCGATCGATCGATCAAGTCTGACTAATCATAACTTCTTCTACTTCCATAGACAATTCTTATTATAAAGGAATGACTAAAAGCTTAACATTCATTTGCTATACGTTCATTTAAAAACTATTTCGTTTTATATTCGATGATATATTTTTGGCTCATTTTCAATCGCTGTCGAAATTGTGGGCAGATTTACTCACAAAGGCAAAATTTCTCATTTATATAATAAATCTCGATGGCAGGAAGCACGTGCGATACGCGACTTCCTCGTATAAGAACAATATCGAGTTTTGCATACAATCGTGTGCAAGATTCCTTGTCTCCGATCGATACTCGTGCGTGTACATCGTTGCAATATACACAGACCGAAATACATGGATGCAATGAATTTTTATCTATGCATTCAATTGCTGAAACTCGAAATATTTTACTTGCTTCGTGCATAACAATTTTTTGGAGAAATCATTTTGATCTTCGATAAATCGGGTATTTCAATTTCATCCTCCTTTTTCGAAAGGATTGGCTCTTTTTTATCAATTTCAAATTCTCCACGTATGCGCCCGAGTGCCATCATCTTTTTCCGCTTCAGTCGTCCGACAATTACGGCGAAAACGGTATTCGCCGCAAGGTGGAGAGAGAAAGAGAGGGAAAGAGTAATTTTCTCGTACAGCCGTGATCTCCTTTTTTTTGTCAAACATTGGGGACTTTCGCGGGACACACACGTAGCGCAAGAGAGTCGCGAGGGCAAAATCGTTGATGCGCATGTCGGCCACCGCGAAATGCGGATGCGCTCTTTAAATCCCCCAACCCCCCGTTATATTATACCGTAATTCGAGTTTGAGTATATGTTTGGAAAAAACAAAAAAATATGCATTGTATTCCAAAAACTACGCAAACAATTTTTAATTAATTATTCAGTACTAACCTCCCTCCCCCTTCTTTCCTACCCTTATTCTTCGGAATTCAAATAATTCAGTGTGTGAAGTGAAAAAATGTCGTTGACGTTCTAGACGATAATTCAAGGGCGTGGAACGACCGAGCTGCGATAACCTTCTAGCAGTATATCCCGCGTATCAGCGCATTTATATATTACATTATGTATAGAACTATGAATGAAATATGAACCGAGAGCCCGAGTCTATAGGAAATTCGACCTAAAGACACACACACACACATGTTTGACCATCGCAATTACATCGGTTAAATCAACGATGCCCTGTATTACTGTATGGAGAACGAAAAACGGTTCATTCTCTCTCTCTCTCTCTCTCTCTCTTTTTATTTTTCTCTCTTTCTCTTTACAGAATCAATATACAGATCGATAAACTCACGTATATACATGGGCACCTTGTATCATCTAGGAGCTGTGACGATACAGATAGTAACGGGAGCATCTATGTAGAATACGATGTAACATATAATACAGCTTTTATGCCGATACTAACTCGCGACTATGTGTATCGTATATGAAACTCGTTGTGTACCAGCATTTCAATACATTCACTGGCTTTGAATGCTTTAACGCATCGAACACCCGATCACCACGATATCTAACAACCTATAATGTTGGCACAGCTCCAACATGTATTGCATATACACACTATAAAGTTTAGATACAATATTTAGGTGTCATGATATTACCTAAATTTTAATCTCATTCCTCAATTTTATATTGTTTGTTTATTTCTTTGGTTTATTCTTTTGTAGGTTGTTTCATTACCTAAACTTTAATTTCTCTTGCCAATTTCATTGTTTGTTCTTTTAAAAAAATTTTTTTTTTTTAGATTGTTTCGTTATTTAAATTTTAATTTCTCTTGCCAATTTTATTGTTTGTTTTTTCTTTAGATTGTTTCATTTTTCTCTAATGTCTAACATGCGTTGGGATACATCTATCATTTTTTTAAGTAATTTATTTAAAGCTGGTAAATACATAAAAAATGCATTTATATGTTATAAAATTAATTAAAAAAAATCATAACTCTTCTGAAGAATTTTTAATGTTGCTGAAAAAGATTATGGTACTTATTTTGATGAAAAATTAAAAGTAGACGATAATTTGGCCACTTTTATCAATTTGTCTAGTGATAAAATACGCAGTATAATATATAGGAAGATTTGTATATATTCAGCAAGTGAAAATACGTCGAAAATTTTACATCTGGTAACAGAAAAAAAAAATTAATTTTATTATACGACGCCAATTGGCGTTATCCCAGCCATTAGGAGGATAAAAACCGAATTAATATGAAATATCCCGACCAGCTGTGTACTCTATTACATTCATTTTTACATATATATAAAAAAAAAATGATATTTTCGTACCGTTTGATAATAAAATTTGATTTATAACAATCGAACATTTATGGAAACATTTTAGTCGAGTATTCATAGCATTACATACACTATTAGATTTTCTCGAGTGTCTGCGAATAATCGAGAGCTGATAAAAATGCGTAAATACGTATATATATATATTACATACCATACTTATGTGCGTGCTGGTTGTTAGCCGCTTACACTTCTCGTACACGTACGAAACTACCGTTGATCGTGAAATACCTATCTGGAAATATGGGTCGTTCTTGCCAAGAAACGCGGGTGATAAAACTGCACGAGAGAGAAGAATCATGAGAGGGAAAGAGAGAGAAAGAGAGAGAGAGAGAGAAAAAAAGAGATACAGATATCCGCCCCCATTGAGTTCGTATCTCCATTGATGGTGCGCGAATTTCTTTATTACTTTTTTCGTTCTTTTTTTCCCTTGCACTAAATATATTCTTGATATACGCAACGCAGAAGAAGAAATGATAGAAAAGAGAACACGACGATAATGAGCCGTCACTCCATTCTTCCGAATACAAAAAATATACCTTGTATCCCCCCAGTGTCTATTTACGCATCGGTTTATACAATGTGTATTATATATACACTTTATTATAATCCAAGATAATATATAATCCAAGACATCTGTGTGTGTAGTATTATGCGTGCATGATACAATAGCGTGTTCTATTTCAAAGAATCACGCGCGTTGGTGATACACATTTACAAATGAAACAAAAAAAAGTAATAGAAAAACAAGTAAAAAACAGCTTGCATGCAAAAATTAAAAAAAAAAAAATGATTAGAGACAGAGCTTTTTCGAAGGTCGTGCTCCAGTAAATCGATTAATTAATGAATTTTCATTAATTTCCCTTCACTCGCTCGCACGTACACACGCACATTATTAAACGCAACGCGATGTATATAACTTTGTTGGCAACATTATTGTATGATAATTAATTATTTTTTTATCTTGCAAAAGTATTTCCATGCTTCAGAACTTTGACTAATTAGTTTAAAACCTAAACGTTTATAAATTCTATTGAATATGTATAAATTAGGATTATTTTAAGTTTAAAGAGGGAGGGAGGAATGTTTAATTGTTTGCTTCGAAAGAATTTTGTTCGTTACCGAACAATATGAAAAATACTTTGGAGAAGAAAAAAATGTGACAATCTTTGCTGCAGTCGGCGGAATCGTCAGTTGTTATAAAGAGAGCAATTATCGATCGTTATCGTCGGCTAGTAATTATCATGTATGGTCAAAGAATTGCAGACATGTATCCGTGGGGGGGGGGGAGAGGGAAGGAAACGAGGAGATCGCGCGCAAGGCGAAGTACATTTCAGACACAGTGAAGGCAAGACACGCGTGTGAGTCTCAGCATGAGACGAGCCTTGAACCTGCCACGAGTCCAATTACCTATATACACATTCATATATAATGTATATATATCTACACGCATTTATTTATAATGTATCTCCAGGTCAATGCAGCGTGAAATTTTTGCGAAAAATTAGCGAATCGCGTGCACACCTCAAGTTCTGTCTGTTCGATTCTTTCTACGAAATCGCAAGAGCTTTCTTCAATCCACATTCTCTCGATAATATCACAATGATACGTCAGCCTGATAAATCTGCTAATAATCGAAAAATCATTTGATTCTCATAGTCCACAAATATTTGAAAAAATGGCTTAAAGCAAAAAAGAATAAATGCAAAATCAAGCATCGCAGAACAAATTAAAATAAAATGAAAAAAAAAGTTTAATCCACAATATAAAATCAATATATTTAATTCGTTAATTACAAATCATGTATTAATTTTTTTTCAAACAATTAAAAAATCACGAAAAAACTTTTGAAACGAAACCGCATCATCGTAAAAAGATTGGATTTTCTGAGTTGTCACGCTTTTAACTTTTTTTTTTTTCATATTTCATATAGAATTATTTTTCAAATGTAATCGATATTAGCACGTCAAGTGATTGTGCTTAAATGTCTCAATTAATTTATTCCACATAAACGCACGTGTCTCACACTTTTTGTACATCATTTATGATGGGTTTTTTTTTTCGATAATAATAGAAAATATCGTCGATATTATTTAAACTATATATACGTCTCGGAGTATATGTCCACTTAAAAATTATATACACCTGGTAGGCGCCACACGTTCACACATTATTATGGTTCCATGTCCATGTGTTATAAACTTACTACGCTTATAATTAGATATCCCGCTTGTTGCAAGTTGTTTACGCGATTCATTGCACATATGTATATATACAATATACACGTATGAATATTAATATTCATAATGAAGCTATGAGCGAGGGCAATGGGTTAAACTTTATTTATAGATTTGACAAATAACAATAATAAAAATCGTATATTTAAAATCCATGAAATAAAAACTATACTTTTCATTCTTTATTTGTAAAATTAAAAAATTTTTTAAATTCGACTGCAGCAGATAAATAAA
>JABMBV010044286.1:0-14463 GCA_018906735.1 Mesochorus sp. PSUC_FEM 10030011
TATATATATTTAATATCATTTATATATATTTATATGTACACACAAGTGCATCTACGAGTGTCTCTCGATCGCGGGCTAGTAAAGAATCGCGCGGTACCGTGTTTTTACCCAAGTTCAACGAAGGCATATCGTATCACTATACCTCCCAGTAGGTCGCCTCTCCGTTCCGTCGTCCTTTCGATATATATACTATATAACATACATATAATTATCATGAGGAGGACATCGCGGCTCTCCTGAAGCCATCGAATCACCAATACGAACAACGGCCAAAAACTAATGCATATGTTGTACGCGTATATTATGGCGCGCCTTTGCGTGTATTCGCGTTCGTGATTCTCATATATACTTATACACACATACATAATATATGTATATGCGACAGAATGAGGCACCCAAGTTTTTCGGGCAGGCGAAGACATCGTATCCGGCTTTCCAATAAATAACGAGATAATCTCCGGAGAAATCAAGCGAAGTTATATGCCCCGCGCGCCATAAAGGTTTGACCCAAGATCTGTGGGTCGCCTGAGCGTTCGCAGGTACCCGCAGGTGAGGCTGTTCCTCTCTCGATCCTCTTCACTCTCGTCTCTCCCGCCTCTTTGCTCTCCTCGCTCCTTCGTCTCCAATGCTCTTGCTCCTGCTGCTGCTGCTGCTGCTGTTGCTGCTGCTGGTTACGTCGCTCTGATCTGAGAGAGAGAGAGAGAGAGACACGACTCGATGGAGGAATGATTTACCGATGATTATCGAGCATTCCTGATTTCCGTCGAGCGAGCGTCACCATCTCACACACAACCGCGTAGCGGCCGGAGCAGGATCATCGATAGAAAAGAGAGGAGCAAAGGCATATACCGAAGGAGTATATATATGTATGTGTGCTGTATGTTCGTTTAAATATACATATATATACTATGTATATAGAGTCGAAAGGATTTCGATGAATCGTCGTTCATGTCTGCGGTGGACACCCGACGGCGATTCACGACCCACAGACTCGTGATCTATAGCTCGTAAATATGTCTTGTATCCTTTTTACCCTGTTCATTCGGTCGCTCACACTTTTCGGCATTTTCGTATATTATATATATATGTAGACACATGTGTACATGTATGCGCTTTATGTCTCCGATGGTTTCGCAACAGAATTGTATCCCGATGATTTGTTTTTTTTTTTGCTTTTAGAAGATTTTATTGTCTCGGACATTCTTTTTTTTTAATGTCAATCTTACATACGAATGTCAATTATATTCGCGATTGAAAGAAATTTATATAAAATTCTTATATATAAAATTTTCTGCGAGGCAATTTTTCAACTCGAGTTTCCGAGAGATATTGCGGTCGCGCGGAGATATATACGTATATATATATACACGATGGCATAGACACTCGCGTTGCCTCGTTGCTCTCAATGTGACAAGTCGACACGATAAATCGCGAGGCGGAGGTCTTCAATGTCCGACGAAGGACTGCGATCCATCCGTCGTCGATGCTGCTGCTGCTGCTGTTGCTGCTGTTGCTGCTTTTCGCATGATCGACTTTCCTCTCATATCTTGGCGCAGATACGCCGCGATACAGGCTTGGTAACCGTCACAGGGCCTTCCGTATACGCCCGTCATTATTTGTCTCAGGTTACCAGTCTTCCCGCACCTTTGCTCGTACTCTTACTCTCGTTCTCTCTTTTTTTTGCTCTCTCCCTCTCTCTCTCTCTCTCTCTTTTTCATTCTCTATCTATCTATCTCTATATCCCTCCACGTCTCGAGAGAATGCCAACAACCTCACGTTCAAACCTTTTCTTCCTTATTTCGTGTTCACCTGTCTTTCCCATTGCTCGACTCAACTCATTCGATATTATTAAAAAGTAACTCGACGCGAGAGAGGCTCTTCAGTTTGTGTCTTTTGTATCTTTTCTTTGTGATCTTTATTTTATCTTTTTATTTTTTTTTTTCTCTAATCTTTCGTAGCTGCCGTATGACATCAGCGTTAGGAATTTATCTTGAAATTGTCGATTACATGATCGATGAAATATGAATCAGCTATTCGCAATAACAAAACTTTTTGTTAATTGTTTGCATGAATACGTAAATGTCGCCTTGACCTGGGTCATATAAAATATTTTCATCGCCCAACATCATCGGTATTTTTATCATTTCTGTCGAACACGCGACTTTCACATTATTTGGGACAGAGCGCGCCCGCAGAATCTCGTTTGAATTCACCGGCGACCTTGCACCGAATGATTTTTCAGAATGTCCCGTCTCGCAAGAGAAAGAGAGAGAGAGAGAAAGAAAGAAAAAGTGCGAGAGCAGAGAATGACTTCTGAATGACGCTTGCGGAACATTTGCGCGCTCGAAATCTTTGGAAGATACAGGGGATTGCCTTCGTGAATGCCTTGTGTGTCAGAGAGCGTATATCGTCGACGTCCCGACTATTTATAGTATGCCAAGGCAAAAACGCGAATGACGAAGGCGACCGCGACGACGACGTCGACGACGACAACGCGATCGAGCGAACGGGTGTGAAGTAAGTGGCTCCCTCGCCGCGTCGATCTCTGTTCTCTCATTCCAGTTGCCTGATGTATGCTCAAGTGCCGACAGACTTTTGTGCGTAAGGATCGATGACGCGATGAGGCGCGAACTCGCGAACGAAAAAGAAGAAGAAAAAAAAAAGACGATAATATTGTAATACGAAAACAAGCGAGGAATTGAAAAAGAACGCGGATTGTCGTTTTACTTGATTTCAAATCTAACAATTATACAGACTCGAAATTGATTAAAAATAACATAACGATGAAAGTTTTAATATCGCTAATCCGTATTCGTAATTTTATATAATGATATGAGCGAATCGTTGTGGAAAGGATTGAAACAAAACCGGAAATATAAACGCGATGACAAAGCGAGCATTGGACTGCTTGTCGATCAAAGCTGTCGAGGAAGTGCTTTGGAAGAGGCTTTTCTTGCCTTACAAAAAACCACGACGACGAAAGCCACCACGATTACAAGGTCGAGTTCAACAACGCCATGACGACGACGTATCTTCATCACCCGTCGGATTTGTAGCCGGACACGGTGCTCTCGTTATTTCATTTTTATTGCCCGCGCTCGTCGGGCTCGACATTAAGCGGATTAAAAAAAAAAAAAAAACTCTTGATTCCTCGATATATACATGTAGGCATGTATGCACGTGTGAATAATAATTGCAGGTTGAATAATAATAAACACGGAGGATCGATAAAGACGCTCGGTCGTGTATGACTCGATTCTGCGATGGAAAAACGAAACTTTTTATTTTTAACTTTGTCTCGACAATACATACACTTGGTGTATTATTGTACAACGCAAATAAAATATTAATAAACGCTATAGGAGAAGTTCCCAAATGACAAAATGTTCGATCGTGTCGTTTTCTTCAAGCAATTTTGCATGACCAAGCAAAAATTTGCTCAATTAGCAAAGAAAGCAAATTCCTGTATTTTTAACATTTATAAATCCGAAAAATATGAAATAGGTACTATAGAGGAGAAAAAAAATAAGGGCTGGAGAGGGGAAAAGAGATGATCTAAGCCAGAGTTTTAACTCGTGTGTGACCGTTCTGTAAATGCAATAGGCGTTGGGGCCACAGTAGACAAGGCTCAACACACCACGTACCACGATCATATCCGAGAGACTCGCGGGTGTCCCACGAGACTCTCCTCCATCCTCGTACACCGTCTCATATGTGCACACACACACACACACACACACAAACTCACATACGTTGCTTTACACAGAACACAGAGAAACATTGAACGAAAATACGAAGCCCCCGAACGGTTATTAGTCGCCGGTTGTTTTTATCTTCGTCCTCAATTAGCGAATATCATTCCGTAATAAAACGTGACGTGAGCTAACTCTCCTTCTCCGTTAGTCTCATCTCTCAACTCTTTCCCCCCTTTCTTCCTTCTCCTCCTCTTCCTTCTCCTCCTTCTCCTCCCGACCGTCCCTATTCCACAAGGCTACTCTGTGAAAAGTATTCGCGATCTGGCGATTCGAGGCATTAAAAAGAATAAAAAGTCCGATGGCACGGCAAGGGTTTTTGAAGGGAGGCGGGAGGGCTGATGAAAAAAGGCTACAGTTAAAGGAAGGGCGAGGTATAAAAAACGTAAACGACGGACGAGAAAAGCGAAGAGAGATTCGGGTATGAGGAAGACAGTGAAATAAAAAGAGAAAAAGAAGGAGAGGGAGAAAGAGAGAATTCGCTGGATATGTTCGGCTCTCGAATTGGCTTTTCCAAAGAAGCTATATAATGCGATACGACGCAAACGTAATAATTATCACCAGCAGTCTACACTCCGTGATAATTTTCCAATGTCCATTGGTCTACACATGTTACATAAAACAAAAAGCCTCCACGTTTTATATCTGCATTATTATTCCTATAAACGTTGAAACGATGAATATATATTCGCTCGATTTTACTTATTCGATCATCGCTATATAATATGACATTTATTCTATATTATTTTTTGATCATTTTCAAGCTCATAATATTCGAGAAAAATGGAGAAAAATGTGGCTAGAAGTTAAATCCTATCGGAGCCGGTAAACAAGCATTGAAATGCCAATCAATAAAATTATATTTTATAAATCAGTGAATTCTTTAATGTTATTAAAAATCTGCCATCGAGCTTAAGTGCCCAAAAGACGATTCTCAGTTATGATTCAAATAAAAAGGTTAGCATACATTTGTCGTCATTGTCGCGATTATTATTGCGCTAATAAACGAGACAAATAAATAAGACGAATCGTAGTTGTTTGCATTTCTGAAAATATATACAATTATTCGTGTTCTTTACCTCTCAGTTTCAATGCACTTGGTCAAGAAAATACTAGTGAAGATTGCAATAATTCATGTAGCAGAGTGCATGAAAAGTTTGTCTCAATCATACGAGAGTGGTATTATATGCACGTTGCAAATATAAAGTAGAGAAGAAGAGCGAAACACGTGTGGTTTGAGTCACATGCGAGTAGTGAACCAATTATTATTATTAGTCGCATCATAAGATGATGCGAAGGAGCGAGAAGGAGAGAAACGGGGAGTGGGGAGGGAGGAAGGATCGTTAATATTCATAAAGCGTGGTCCCTCATGCAAGTCGGTCTACCATATAGCTATCGCCGGAGTCATTCAGCCATCGAAAACAGCGGGGCAATGGCAAACTTCAGTAGAATGAAAAGCACATACAGGCGCACATAACGAGTCCGATAGACTGTGGAAAACGATGCTACGAAGACTCGGCATACTTCGGACCGTGCAACGCCCGTTATGTATTCACATAATTGTCGTTAATAACACACGGGGCATATACAGCTGTCCACCTTTCTAAGAGAAACGATGGCTCGAACGTACACGACCTACGAACCATCTAGCGAACAAACTATACCTCAATCTTTTAGTTATCGTACCAACCATTTTTTTTTTCAAGAGGAGAAGAGACAAGAGAAGAAAAAAAAATGTTAAAAAAAAAGCATAGATCGAAGGATTTTTCTGATTTGATTATCGCAGATTCCAACGGAATTTCTAGAAACATTGATGAGGGAAGACGAGAAAATCGAGAGAAAAAATCATGGTCGAAGATCGTGGGCGAGTGTGCAAAACTGAAAACACGCTGATGATGCAGAAGAAAAAGAAGAAGAAGAAGAAGAGGCAGAAAAAGAGACAGGAGCATGAAACGAAGAAGGATAAACAAAAAGAAGAGGAAAAAGAAACGTAGAAGAAGAGGAAGTGTGGTGGTTGGGCCGCAGTAGGAGCATTGGCGTGCGGTGGTCAGTCAGCTCGATGTCAGACCGCTAATTGGCAGCCGTGTCGCGTGGAGGTAGCATGAGCCGGTTTGTGTAGTTGGCTGCTTGTCGCGTAATTCGTAAGCGGTTCTTGCCTCCTTTTTCTCCGTAGTCCTTTCTCAATATTTCCCCTTTCTTTATTTTCCTCGATCTTCCCCATGATTTTTCATCTGTTTCTATACGCCATGGCATCGCAGTTCTTTTTTTTTTTCGTATTTCATTCGTTTTATATCTTACATCCCATTAATCCTGCTTTTTATTAATTCCCATACGATCATCGGCGAGCTCGTCAAATGCGTAAATGAATTTACGTCTTTGTATGTGTGTTATGTGCATCGTGTAAATCGTGAACTCGTGGCCTCAATCGAGACCTCGAAAAAAAACGCATAAATTTTCGTTTTTCTTCATCGTTTCTTTAAAATTAATTATCAACTCTCGTATATATATGTAATCTTTAAATATCCCATTCGTATTTTATTTTCTCTGTCTAACGTTCTATAATTCATTCGCACATGACAAAATTAACATCGCAGCTGGATATCGATAGATAAATGGATCCATCGCTTCCGACTCACTTATATGCATTATCGCGTCATGTGTCTCATATACGTGTATACGTGGGACGCGGTAAAATAAGCAAAAATTATGCGTAGGAAAAGCTGTTCCAGTTGTCACTGTGATGCTGACGAATATACCGTCTCTGTATAATACACTCGTTGGCTACATGACGTAGTCGCATCAACTTACGAGCTCGCACTCTACCACGAGCTTTCCCCACGTCTTCGTCGTCATCTTCGTCAACGGTCACCGTCAGATTGTGTACGGGAACCGCATGCATTCGTACACATACCGAGCATATATAATCTACCGTATATATACTTACAACGACGTATATATATACGTAATGTGCAGTAGTGAAGCTTACTGGGTGGTCTCAGATGTTTCTACTCACGACTGCACACCGTCTGCAAGGAGAACAGTAACGTATACATTGCACACCTATCTTCGGGTCCCTCCACAACCCGGTGACAAGCTATTATTGAAGTACCAGGCATTCCATTATGGGACTCACGATACTGTCGAGGATAATGGCAGTATACCTTTAAGTGCGACCATACTTCAGTATCCTCAAGGTCTTACACATTGATATCCATAAGACTTGACTGTCACAACTCACTGATTCCAATGCTGCATCTCTAATCGCTTTTATCGCGCACGAGCTTCGAAATTCTAAGAATTTACTGATTTTCTTACACTAATTATTTCTCATACTGGATCTATCATTTACATAAAAAATTCTTCAGTGGGTTTAGAAAATTATAATTATTTTTTTGTTCTTATGCTTTATTTAACATTCAATTGGATAAAATAAGAATAAAAGTCTCAACTTTTTTTTCTAGCCACTTTTCAGAAATCTCAAAATCCTGAAATTTCGAGTAGCTGTTACTTAAGTAAAAATTACATGTTCCAAGTTACATTTTTTTTTTAATACTCATGATAAAAAGAATAATCTCTGGATAGAAATCTCATTTTTTGAAAATAAATAAAAAAATATATATATTTTGTTTCATTAACTTTTTTCAGCTACTGATGGATATATTTAATCGCCCTCCCCACTAATCAACCGGTTTTATCGGTTACAAACTCAAGAATTCGTCTAAAAAAAAACCCACCAAACTGCGAATAAATCATGACAATTCTGTATGGAATGTAGAAAAAGATGTCTCGAGGACGTTGACGACGGGAGAGAATGGTTGTGTCTTTAGTATAGTTGAATGACAGCGATGCAAGCTATAATCTCAATTTAGATGAATACGAACTTGCGTGAATCTATTCTGAATAGCATTCGCAATTTGCTTGGCAAGACCAAGTCGATATCATGCATTTTCACCAGAAGGGATAAGGGACGAGGGAAGAGTGGGAGGGAGGGGAGGGGGGGTTCAAACAGGAAGACTTCATGTACGGGTCATTCCTGTCCATGGGGCTATGGTACACCGGGAAGTGGTACTGAGGTCGAGGCTACTAGAACTGCTGCTATCTGCACCGAAGTTGACACCTGACGGATGGCCCCGCGTCGGCAACGCGGGATATTAATTTGATAATTTATGGTCCCCGATTAGACAACGCTATCTGTCCAGCTAATGCGAGAACCGTTGGCAGGTGGTCACCGGTAGCCCCTCCCGTTTCTTGATCATATCCATTTCCCCGTGGCATCATATACGTCCCAAGAGGGCTTTGACCCTTCGAATCCCTTCCAATAAGATGGCAAATGCATATCGTGACCTCAGAACGCCAATAAACGATATAGAAATGAGAATCGATGTTGCGTGTATTCAATACCGCAAATATATACGCGGAGGAGTTTCGAGTAATAACTCTTTATGTGTAAATCCATATCATACTTCATTGCAAAAAAATAATCAAATGGGAATGATCTTGCGACGTCTTGCTCTGTAAAATCCCCAATGAACGCAATGGGAAACACTCGACTCGGTCGGGGTTGCTATATACCGATAATGTCGAGGCTCAACGATATCACTATACATTATAGTTTATCACAGCTCAGGCTACAACAGTCCGATGCGCGCCCCGAGACTCACGCGTTTACTCCTGACGGTTGACAGATGGGCCCCGAGACCTGAGGAACACGTGCGTGAGTAGTGGACGTAAGTATCAACGTAGGTGGATGAGGATGAATGGCTCTCGTCAAACGGAAGGGACCGCCCGCCGCTTCGCACTATAATACTAGCGCTACCGCGCAGCTCTCATATATGCATCTAAAGGGCTGTGTTACCATATGAATTTATTCATATATATATGTGTGTGTGTGTATTATATATATTATATGTGCATATCATATAGAGTGTGTATGTATAGCGTAGGTTTTCTCATTTTATTAATGACCATGGCGGCTACTTACTTACGAGGGAACAGGCTATTAACTGGATGCTGAATGAAAAAAAAAAAAAAAAAAAACCGAAAAAATTGTACGACACGTATATTCACTTCGCGTGAACACTTCTGCTGCCCTACATCCGGCAATTTTTCCCGAGAAGCAATCCCGAATTTCCTTTTCCAAACGGGAACAATATTTTTATCCATCGGGGTCTATATGGGACCAAAAATGTCGAGCATATATAAATGTATCGATATAGTATAGGGTCACGCGAGGACATGTCGAGGGGCAGAAAAAGGGAGGGAGGAAGAGGGAGAGAGGGAGAACAAGCGGCTGCGACTTCATCCCCCATTTTTAATCCTCGCCTCCGATTCGACTCGATAAGTGAGAAGCTCGCTGCGGTGCGATAACGTTGGAAAAATAATTGAAAAAAAAGGAAGGATAAAGAGAGGAAAAAACAACTGCGCGGAAAACAGAAATAAAAAAAAGCACTGGTTACGAAGAGATGAAAAAAAAAACGATGGAGAGACTATCGGTTCCTCTGCTCAACTCTCTCTCTCTCTCTCTCCTGTCGTCGAAATGGAGCCCGCGGACAATGGTGCAGCCACAAATCAACCGGATTATGTTACTATTTCACGCATGGGTATCGGGGGATAGTGGGAGGCTGTAAACGCGGAGTGTGAGCGGCAGGGGGCTGCTCGCGTTTGAAATGATAAATCAAGCTGCCGTTGGCCCACAATAAACAATAACATTGGGGACGTTCGCGGCTGGGTCTCCTGTACTTCTATTACAGATTTTCCGCGGCTGTTCTTCTTACTCCGATACTATGCCATATCGCCATCACTTCGAGCGTTCGCTCCTCGTTCGTCCGGCTCAGAACGCCCGATCGTTTATGGTGACTTTCATTTTATTTTTATTCCAATATTAATTACGATCCGCAATATCAGACGACAAAAATCATAAAATCCATCGCATTAAAGAAGTTCCTAAAGGAATGTTTTGCCCTTTTTCTTTTTCAATCCAACGTAAATTCGTAAATCCAAAAAACTATTTTCTCGTGTGTGTATATTATATACGTTTATACATATATATATATGTATGTAAGAGCTCACTATACTCGAGAGCGTTAAGTCATGAAGGCAATCGAGACCAGGGAATCCTCGCTCCGACCCGCACCGAGTAATTATAGCCTCTTATTTATTTTATTTACGCGAGCGCGCGAGACACGAACGAGGGAGCTCTCATCTCCGGCGCACTCACCCATCGTTCTATAGATACATGGACAGACAGACGGACAGACACACACATACATGTATAAATGTGCACGCAAGTGAATGGCCAAGTGTATTGGTACAATATAAATATACGATAGCTGTTTCGCAGCAGCATGATCAGTATTAGGGTAATGCAGGCGTGTATTCGAGAGTACGTGTACGCATATGTGTGTGTGTGTGTGTGTGTATGTATATATGTGTGAATACACGCTATACTGCATAGTATAAGAAACAGGGCCGCGGCAGGTATAAATCAAAATTCCATTTCAACGTTCTAACGAAGGATCAAATAAAACACTTTAATTGACGTTTTTACGGCGACCAGCAGCAGAAGCTGAAGCCAAACTCCTATGGTCCGCGCGTTCAAATATATGCGTGTGTGTGTGTGTGTATGTGTGTACCGCCTTCTCCTCTCGACTGACCCTTCTCTCCCTTGCTTCTCTTGAGCGTGTATAAAGCTTTGCCAGCCGAGATATGGAGTCTCTCCCCTGGAGTTTGCTTTTAGGCAGGGCTTCCCTATATACGAAGCAGAGCATTTCGTGAACGCACACACATGTTCGAACGAACGACTGGAGGATTTTTGGCTGTCTTCAACACATATTCGTTTCTGCATGTAATTGACCGTCAGCTTTATTTCGCACATATGCTCAATCACTTTTGCCTTTCGAGTCTTCTCCTCGTCTTTATCGTTTCTTCGTGTGCGCTTCGAGCTGTTTGTTCTTTTTTTTTTACTGTTCCTCATCCTCCTCCTCCTGCTTCTTCTTTTTCTCTTTCATATACACATACATATATACATCCTTGGAGTAAATTCTAGTGGCTCATTCCCTGACGGATATGAGGCGCTCCCGTTTTGACGTGGCCCTGAGCCACTTGTGACGAAACATCCATCGACTGCTGCCGCAATAACAACGGACATCACTTCGTTCAAGAAATCGCGAGCCCTTCATTCTTTTCCAGAAGCATTTAGAAGCATACAGAGACGCGCGGGTACGTAACACTTAGTGCGTATACGCCTATCACAAAATAACCAGGAATTAGGCGCGGGATCCCTTTGTATTATCGTTTCTATACTCACTGCTGGCGTCTTCACGGCGCGACTATACACATAGAAACGGACATTACGGGTTTTCGCTCAAAATTCTTCCTTTTTTTTCTTCCTCCTCATCATCTTCTTTTAAAAAGTTCCTTCTTCTTCTTTTTTTTTTCTTTTTTTGTTCCTGCAAAATTTCTTCTCGTCGCTTCTCGGAAGCGTTATGGATTCTCCAGACTTTCATCATCATCAAAACTTCTCTCAAAGAGGTGCCAGTGAGCATCGTCGAAAGATGTATAGGAGAGCGGCGTGCGAGATTGCGTTATATACGGCGATGAGAGGAGAGATGCGAATAGACGAATTTGGGGACCAGGAAAGAGCCGCCCTCCCCCCCCCCTTCCCCTTCCCCTCATTCACCCTCTGAAAAAAGGTCTCGCGCGACGCGCATAATGTTCGGTCGCCAATCACCGCCAAGGCCGAAACGGACGAAAAATCGGGTTCTCAGTTATTATATAGCGCCGGTTTTATATATTGTTGAGATATAGACGCGCACATCGTGCACACAGAAAAGGGACGCAATTCCGAAACCGAACTTGGATATCCTATATACGCGATGCACGGTCAGTTCTTTACCATCAGCACACAGGCTTCTTCCTCTTCATCACCTTCTCTTCTTCCTTCTTCTTCTTCTTCGTTCTTCCTCCTCCTCCTCCTCCTCATTGCCAAGGGATGATTATCAGTAATTTCATGCTTTTTCGGGATATCTCGCGTAAACATAGAGAACTCTGCCCGTGGCAATTTAATATTGCCGCCTCCACCCCACTTTGTCTTTGCCTCTTTCTTTTCCACTTCCCTCCCCCCCCCTCCCTTTCCCTCCATTCCAACCCGATCAATAATAATCGGAGAGGAATATGCAGCTTGTGTCCCGCCGACGTGGCACTCCGCATCAACCGCGATCTCGGCCGAGCACCAAGGGTGTATTATAGTAATTTTCGTTTCGCAAGATATTAGAGCGCCCATCTGACTCGTTTCGATTTTCGAAGATGGAATAAGCCACCGTTGATGATGCTCACCGCGGTAGTTGAGCTGTTCAACCTATATAACCACTTAACGGGAAACGTATTTTGCCATTCTTCCCATCGTATATCGACTCTTATATATATCCTCGCACCAATTTATTATTATACACGCGTTGGTAGTACGATCTACTTTTTTTTTTCATTTTAATAATTTAATCGTTAATTCCATTCAAACTGTAGAGATAACGATAAAATATATATTTTTTAAAACATCGAAATGTTTATATACACACACATACACTACGTATTGATAATTATTATTTTCTATAACTAGCCGTTACAGTATGAAAAATAATCTTCCAATACTTTACAGAAGAAAAGTACTTGAAAACGAGCGGTTTAATGGACTCGTGGACGTCTTTATGCCAAGGAATCTGTGTCTAACACACGATGAAGCGCATCCCCTCATCTCCTTTTTTTTCCTCTTAGATATTATCTTTTCTCTCTTTCCAGCTTATTTCCCTCGGACCTTTTCTCTTACGTCGCACCTCTTTTTACTTCGCTCCGTCATTCTTCGCAGCAATAAGCCCCCGCGTGCCCCTCATCGCATCGGGCTCGATTCTCGTTGTTTTGCGGTTTACGACGTGGTTCGCGTTACAACTGATTATTAGTCCTCCCCCTCCATTCTCTCCCTCTCTCTCATCTCTCTCTCTTTCTATCTTTGTGTGTCTATGTGTCGAGGTTTCTGTCTCCCTCACTCGCTTCTCAATTCCCCCGCACCGTCCCGGCCGCTCTTTCGCCGCTATATACACCCCTCCACCCGCTCCATTATTATACGCGGACGCGAGCAAACGCTTGGCCATATACGGCTATTATGCCCTGGCGCACCCAATATATATACAACTCAAACCCTCCCTCCGTAATACCGGCCATAAAATTAAATTAGGGTTATAACACGATTTTTCACAAAGGTTCCGAGACCGCTCTTCTCCTCCTCGTCCTCTTCTTTCACTTCTTATTCCTCTATACGTATATATATATATACCCACGTCTTTCAACAACGTCATGAGCTCTTCTTCTTCTTCTTCTACTTCTTCTTCTCCTTCTCCTCCTTCTTCTATACTTCTCCCGTACCTCGTCTTCATCTTTGCGTTTACTTCTCACGTCCCGTCAGTGTGTTGTTCCCCATATCGTCTTCTCGCGTATTTCTCAATTCTCCTATACGGGAAAATCGTTGAACGTATATATATATATCTATACATCCTCCCCAATCTTCGTCTCCTTACGTATACTCTCCCTCTCTCTCTCTCTCTTCTCGTCTCGTCTCGTCTTATATTTTGACTTGTTTGCGCGTGAGAGTGTATAGATATATCCGATTATTGGTTTCATATCGTGACGAAAAGCCGTTGAATATACTTGAGGTAGACGTGATATAGAGATGCAAGATAATAAATTCAATTGTTATCACAATCGGCAGGGTGACTGAAACATTATATATAGAAATATAGACGCGAATAAAACGGACTATATGAACGAGGTGTAATGTTATAGGCAAGAAAAATCGAAGCCCATTTTTTATTCGTCATTCAATATGTATTCGTTTTCTTATTTGAGCTTATTCATTCATTCATCTTGTCGCGGATTCTATGAACGAAAATATACGTTATATAGAACTAGATTTTCTAATACAGTAATTTTAGCCAATATAAGCGCGTTAAAGTCATGATGGAAAAAAGTGATCACGCGGTCATGAACCGGAATCGACCGTGCCATTTAAAAACATTGATACAATCACATTGATGCACCAAGTATAGAATTATTAAATGTGCAAATAGTGCGATAGATATCACGAGCATGTATGTGTCTTAGTTTCCGACGGGACGTTAAACCGGGACGACGTTCTAATAATTGACACGTGTGACACATTGCATGACAACCATTCCACTGTGATATTCTCATGCAGCTACGAAGCCGCAACATCCGCGATTTTAATCCGATGTTTCACACGTATGAGAAAATTCTCGTGCGCGATCTGAATTATTAAGAAATTCTATAATGAATGTAAAGCTTTTCATTGAAAAATTAAATATAAAGTACCGAAAAGATATTTCGGATGTTTCATTGATCGTCGCGTTATATTCTTCGCTTTAAATGTTTTAGCATGAATTTTTTTGAAAACGATGTCGAATGCATAAAATCCAATATAAATGAAAGAAACCAACGAAAAGCCTCAGCGACATTGGTTGGCACACACGAGATTTCACGATATATCGAGGACGACAAAGTCGACAGAATCGATTTAGCGGGCGGCGCGGCACAATGGCTGAGTTCGTACGATTGACGTTGCGTAATAAGCTGATTGATTGGCATCGCCGGAAGCGTATAATCGTTACATAGCTTGGACACGTCTGTCTGTCTATATATATATATA
>JABMBV010044397.1:0-14455 GCA_018906735.1 Mesochorus sp. PSUC_FEM 10030011
TATATATATATGTATGTGGGGATGTAGGTATGTATTTAAAGGCTCGAGTTCCACTTCGGATTGATGACTCCATTTACGACCACATTGAGAAGTTGGCTCGTGTCCGTGAATTGGCATGTGTGGTCCCCGCGTATATGTGAGTTTACGACGAAGAAGGAGAATCTTTATTGGTTGTAAAGGAAGACGTTTACGATCCATAAAGGTTCGTGGATTCTCGCTCTTACGCCTTCATCTCTGCCACACGACGCGTTACGTAACCTATCACCTCCTCTCTCTCTCTCTCTCTCTCTCTCATCCCTTCCATTCGCCATTTCATTTATATATATATAGAAAGAGAGAGAAAGCCAGAGAAGCAAAGGGCGGCCACTGGCACGCGCCCGCGCCCGAGATTTACAGGTTGTGCTCTCCACGGTAACACCTCGTAAACTTGGCTTAACGACTTTAACCGGGCCTAACTGCTTCCTTCCTGCAATCAGACCCTGACCTATCTTCTACCACTTTTTGGTGAATATCTTTCTAGAAAAAAAAAAAAAGAAACAACATTTGTTAAGAGCGATCATAAATAATATCAACACAAACCCATCTTACGTTTAATATTCACCTCTTTTTTTTTTACTTCTACAAATTTTACTGCAGTCATTCAAATACCTGTCATAAAGTTTATTAGCATGGATGTACTTAGGCGAAGGATATTCAGACCTTGACAATGAACGAGCTTGAAGACTGGTTCGTGATAAAACACACGCATTAAGTAACTCTTTCTCTCTTACTCTCCTACACTCCGGCTTTTGTTTTATGATTTGTTTTGATTATACTTCATTATGCCGTTCGACGCCTTTCATTATACCCGACCGGCAACTGTACCGACGATAAATCGGCATTGTTGATTTTATCGTGACATTTACGAGAGTCATTATTAGGCGATACAACTCGAAGCGAGAGGATCGTTAAGTCTACGCCTTTGCGGTACGACTCGTTCCATTCTTGGCTCAGTGTGGGGTGAAAGGAGGGAGGGGGGACGTTGAATGTTGTGGAGTGGGGAGGGACAACAGAGCAGTTGGGGGGGAACATAAACTCGTCGTGAGGTAGAGGGGAGGCTTACGGTTTGAACGATTGTCCGCTAGACTGCGCTCGTAAGTTTTCTCTCGACAAACGAGAGATGTCCGCGCCATGCTGCATCATGGCACTCATCTTTTTATTTTATTTTTCATCTTCGTTGAGTTGAAATTTTACATTGAATTTAACATTCATTAATTCGTCACAAAAACATTTAAAAAAAACAGTGAATTTAATTTATTATTATTTAAAAAATATTACAGAATTTGATATATATTATTGAAACAAAAAAAAAGTAGTATGCGTACATTAACGAATATTTCAATTTGTTGAAAACCTTAAAAAATGAGGCAATTATCGGAATCTCATTTAACAAATTTTCGCAAAAGCCTCGGTCGCATAAATATACACCGAAACTCCGCAAGTGAACCGTCGGTTGAAAGGATCATCACTGCCTATTCTGTGGGCAGAAAATTACCATTTTCCCCGGTAGAGGAAATTAATTACTTTGCAAGAAGACTTTCATCCTCCCCTCCCCATGTCCCATCGTCGTTTCTACCCGTATGCTACAGCAACCCCTTTCCGACGAACGGTCCAACAGTGTGTTTGTGTGTACATTAGTATTATCAAGGGGTAAAGGAAAGAATGAGAGAGCGGAGCACGCTACTTGCACACGTTCACTTGATTATATATATATTCTACGTGTAAGAGCAAAATTCTCAAAAGCTTGCGAACGACGATATTAGCATTTGAACTAGCAGCGCCATTGGTCTGCATTTACACAACAATAAGAGAATAAAGGAGCGAATTGAGGGTATGAAGAAAGGAAGTTAAAAAGTCCTCGAGAATCTTGAAGGCTTCGCGAGGTGTATTATATCTCGCGAAAGAGAGCGAAAAATTTCGTATATCGGTCTATAATATAGAGGATACGACGAAACATTTTGCTAAGAGTATAAAAGGGTCAACAAGATTTTAGTCTCCGTTATATTGTGCGAGAGAGAAATAGTCGAAGGGAGGAGAGGGAGGACAAAGAAATGGAGCTAGGAGATGAAAAGGATGAGAGAACAAGAAAGCTGTGTCGTCTGTGTATATGCGTGTATAGAGCTACAGCGACAAAATCGCGCGAGAAATATTCGGCTAGAGAAGAAAAAAAGGAAGAAGAAGAAGAAGAGGAGCAGCCATGCATCGTCACACACAGAAAATCCGGTGTTCAATTTTTTTTTTGTTTTTTTTTCTCGTCGTCCCCATCTTTGCTCTACTCCTCCGAATTTTAGGGTCTCGGCTAGAGATCCCTCTTTCTCTCTCTCTTTCTAGGTTCTCACTCTCATTCTCTCTCTCTGTCTCAGCTCCGGCATACGTTTTCTTTCTTCATCTTCTTATTCGAGCTCATCTCATCTCTCCCCGCTGCGGCAAAGTCCCCTGGTGCGTTCAACGCCGCGTCGTCCTCGCATAGATATTTCTAACTCGACAACACACACGCCTGCTGCTCCGTGGCTCTCCGTGGCCATTCCCCCGTGAGCCGTTCCCCTTCCCGTTGCTGCCCGGCAAGAATTTACAGAGAGAAAGAGAGAGAGAGAGAGAGAAAGAGAGAAATAGGGAGAAGAGAATCATGGCGGTCCAGAAGCGCGACGTTGCCAAATTATCTTAGGTGACTGCTTAATATATATAATATATGAACGGAGAAAACCGAGCAAAAGCGATAATTCGATTAAGGATGAGGACCCTCTCGCCTTGATAATAATTGCCGTAATTGTGCCAAACGCCCTCCCGGTTTTGCCTCTCATAAATCTCACGGAGCATTTCGCATACACGCGCGATATATATTCGATGTAAAATTGAGCAGATATCAAGGCATCAAATATATATATGTATGTGTGTTTTCAATACTGATTTTATACACATATATATCCCCGAACGTATAATCGGCCTCGTCACGTACGAACGTATTGATGCGCGCGAACGTATATACGTGTCCCTAATGTCGCGTAAAGTCATTTCCCGTGTACAATATTTTCCATAGATGGAACATCCCCTAACGTGGCCGGTACACGCAGCTTTTATATGTATATATACGTATATATATATATGT
This sequence comes from Mesochorus sp. PSUC_FEM 10030011, assembly GCA_018906735.1. Classification (NCBI taxonomy): domain Eukaryota; kingdom Metazoa; phylum Arthropoda; class Insecta; order Hymenoptera; family Ichneumonidae; genus Mesochorus; species Mesochorus sp. PSUC_FEM 10030011. The sequence continues at coordinate 3,146 of JABMBV010044397.1, forward strand.
ACATGAGATATAATGGAGATGGAACGAGCGGAAGAGTTTAATTGTCCGGAAATACTCGACTAGTACGCGAGCTCGCGCGCGCGCGCGGGGTGTACGAGAGATTTTCGCGTTATACAGCCCGGTGACACGGCTCGCAGAGTATACTGGATTAAAATTCCGTTTCCACTTTCTATAGATATAAACATGAACGCATGTACAAATATAAACATACAATGTTTGTCCTTTGAAAAAAAAGGGTAGGATGTGGAATGATTTTTTTTCGCCGTTATTATTCTTTCGTTGGATCACAATCGCGAATAAATTCATGAGTCGATATAAATGGGAGGGGAAGGGAGGGAGGTATCGTGTGACAGAGCCCTTCGGGTGTAGCACGTGTGTTTTGCCAGGTGAAATTCATATAGTGTGGTAGAAATGCGGATTCCGGTAACGAACGAGAGCCAGCTCCTGTTAATTCAATCACGCGCCAAGTTTTATTGCTCCCGATTAATCACAAAGTCGCTACATTATATACAGTGGAGTTGTACATAAATGCGTGTTCAATGTAGGATACGCACGCACGTATATATGTGCACGTACAGACGTTTTTTTTCTTCTCGTCTCTCTCTCTCTCTCATTCTTTCTCTCGTAACACACTGTAATAAGTGCATTGCACTTGGTGTCGGCGCTGTATCCGATCTCGTTCTCGTAATTCAAAGCGAAACGTTTTGAGTAAAACGGATCGAGCGTAACCGCAGAGAGCACCCGTGCAACGTGTATGTGTGTGTGTGTGTGCGCGCGCTCTATATAAGTCTCAGAAGGCTTAAAACGTTCGCGAAGCCTCGTGATCTCGACTGGCGCGAGTTACACACCGTTTCACGGTGGCGTACATCCATCATTCCTTCTCGCGTGTGCGTTGAGCTAAGCGGCTCGGGATATATACACTTTGGCGCGAGCTCGACGAGTTATCGGCTTCGATAACGCGAACTCACCGGGCGTGCGAGCTACATACATATATATATATACATGGCTCTCTTCCCCCTTGCGGCATCTCTTCCATTGGCCTGTGTCTAATCTCGCGGCCTCGAGAATCCAGAGAAAATTTATTCGATAAATCTTTAACTCAAGAAATTCTCCCGTATATATATATATCATTTGTATATCAAAGTTTTATCTACGATCTACACCTATATAGCCGTTCTAACGATAACGCTTTTCTTTTTTTTTCCTCTCGAGCGCTTGCGCCTTCGAAAATTTAACTCTTCTCGATAATTTTATTCGCCAAGGTAAATACTTTACGTAATTCATCGAGATAATGATGTTTCGAGATATTATTATTCTTGTGTATCATTGTTGTCCGGACGATTTTTGACTTTCTTGAATATAAGCCCCACCTTCAGATCTCTCAAAAAATAAAAGTTAACTCGATATAAAGGGTTCCGAATTCGAGGAACATATTTTACCGGTCGAATAAAAAAAATTCCCCCGATCGTGTTGAGCCTCCGCGACTTCTTCCTCACACCTTTTACGGACAGATTGCCCCCGTACGTGTATATAACGAGTTTGAATATAGAGAAACTAGCGATTAGTATCGCCCAAGTAAAACATGGCGCGAATCAATCCGTCGTTGAATTGGTCAAGGTTGTCGTTGCTCCATGTCGTCCAGTTTCCATCGAGTTGTAATATGTTTAAATACAGGACCACCGTCGAAGTGCAAAATGGATTTTCTAGTATTTTCACGCGTGTTCACGTGTGTTACAGAACACAAACGAAAACTGTGCTGAAACGCAAGCTAAGATAGTTTTCAAGTTGTTTTCTCGAGAACCCCCCTCCCCCTTCCTCTACACCCGATAAATATCGCTCGCTCAATCAATCACCGTGTCACCGAGCCCGTTATACACTTAGTTGCTGTAGTTTTTCCGTGCGTTGACGTTCAATTAACGCTCGGGGAAAACGGCACGCCGAAACGCCGCATAAACATCCATATAAATGCAATGGAGAACAAGCGTTGCGTGTAAAGTTCTACGGTCGTAAGCGGAGTGTGAAGAAACCCGGGACGCGGGTAGCGTCCGACGGACACCGCGCGAGCTATACGACCGTCAACATAATCTCTCACTCGCTCACCGGGAGAACTTTATTTCGATCATTTTAACTTAACATCCGTGCGCTTTGAGATTGTTGAAAGATTTACGTCATGCTATGCTCCCATGCAGCAGAGTCTCATTAATCAGCAGCAAATGGGATTGTTCATTTATTTCATCGTCTATTTATTATTATACTATATAGTATACTAAAGCCGACTATAATATTATACCATTCGTGCACACTTATCTTTTTACACGCAAAAAAAAGCCATTATTTTCTATCGCGACAAATAAGCGAATTTTCAATTTACAAAACTTCTGGTTTAACGAATTAATTTTATGGAGCCTTCTGCTTTTTACGTAGATTATTTTGTTATTTATAGTTTTTGTAAAAGGAAAAAACGTGTTTTTGCTTCGACATAATTTGTGTTATATCTAATCTAATCACTAATCACTTTTTCCGTTTACATTTGTCATCGGATCCATCCAACTTTATCCCGAATTACTTTCATGACCGCGCGTATCACACGTGTAATATTCCTTTCCAAGTATCGCGATACTCGAGTCAGACGTGAGGATATCTAGACAATAAATAAATGGCATTCTTGTAGCTTAAAGCGTAATATTGTTTCTGGCGCGAGAAAGATTCAACGATGTCGACATTTTTACGTGAAATTTTACCTACGCACGACGTTCGAGCCGACGGAACGCTCTCGCGGTTGAATTTAATGTCGGCTCATTAGACGTCCGACTGTCTCGCGAACTTTCGTGAGTGAGCGGGCGTGGGCATCTTCCTCTTTCACTTCACTCGGCTCGTGCATAACGTGTCACACCTCCGACATCGCGGCATTTTCTTTTTCTCTCGTTCCTTCACTCCCTCTCGTCTCTTCTACAGTCTTTTTTTTTTCTTTTCTTTTCATCTCAGATCCTCTATATTATCGGTTGAAATGAGCCCAAGTCATGCGGTCACTCGACATTTCCAAACCACAAAGTGTCTAACTTTTTTTTTTTCGTATTTTACTGTATTTTTGAATAATTTTTCTCGACCTCCAAAATTCAGCTTATGGCTCGCAATAAATCATCGTCAAGTCTCTACATTTTTTTCGTCAAGTTGCCCATTTTACCGTGTATATCTATATTTTTACTCTATCCCACAGCCCGCAGTAATAAACTTGTGTATTATACGGAACAACGGTACAACGCTCTTTTCACCCCTCCCTCTTTTCTCTGTAACGCCCCACTTATTCACCGTAATATTGAAATAAGCTTTCCAAAGTTTACGCGCGAGTTTTCGGAGTAGGTGCAGCAGGAGCGAGCGAGATAGCCTGAAAAGAAAGTACGGCAGAGGGAAATGACTGCAAGGGGGTGTATAGAGAAAGAGGCCGTATGAATTTTCCAGGGTGGATGGGGTTGGTGAAGAAAGAGAGAGAGAGAGAGAGAGAGATGGTTTTGTGCGCAAAGGCTAATTGTGATACACTCCGCGGGGAGCCGCTCGGTTGGACGAGAAGTAAGGGGTTTTACGGGCGGGGTGTCGAAGGGGGTTGTTTTCTAGTATAACTTGAGAAGAAGTAGAAGAGCACAAGCGTGTTGGGGATGAGTGCGAGAACACGAGAGAGTACGAGAGGAGTTTGGAGGAAGCTTGGAACAGAGTGAACGTACAGAAAGAGAGAGAAAAGAAAAAAGAAAAGTCAGGAGAGAGCGAGAGAAAGAAAAAGAAGTGGAAGAGAGAAAGAGAGGACAACGTAGTTAGTTATACGCCGAGCTCGTGCATGTTGGCAGCGCCAGTGTTTTTCATTTTCTTTATATCACCCTTGACGCTCGTAAAACCATTACCCGTGACCAAGCGAACGCAACTTCCATATAGACCGTATACGCCCGACTTTGATGATACCCGGAGAACTTCTTTATTTCCTTCCTTCGCTCTATCAGCCTCTTTCTCTCTCCTCCTTCTCCCACCCTTTCTCTCATTCTATCTCTACTTATTCAGGGTGCAAACACAATGTCGTAAGGAATCGAGTCGCGCGATCATGTCGCTTTGAGAAAACCCACTCCAAAAACGAAGAAGTAAAAGCCTGAACGTTGATGTCGCAGCGGTGTGATAGTTACGGAATCGGGATGAAACCCAATTTCTTTTTCGCAGAAACTTCTCTCGCGCAAGACTCTCTCTCTCTCTCTCTCTCTCTTTCTCTCTGTATCACGAGCACTTTTTTTTTCTCTCTCCGTATCTATATTTTCTCTCGTTCTTTCTCTATCGCTCTGACTCACACACATATACACTCGTATCGTTTCTCGAGGGGTCTTCCAGTTTCCACACTGGCGTGTACTACGACCAAGGTGAACCAAACCACGTTTTCTCTCTGGTGTATCGAACGTGCTTGACGTGCATCATGGCGACATGGATTGGCTCTTGTGTGCTTCTTTCACTGGCGCGAGCTCACGATCCGTGTTTCAGGATCGATCGCGATATCGACATAGTGTATATCGACACATCAGGTTAGACGAGCGTCCAACGAGTATAAGAAATTATTTTATCTATCGACGTTCCCACGACGAGGGAACGTCGTGGATCGAGCGAGGGTTGATTAATAAATTATTTTCCATCACTGGATATACGACAGCTCAACCGTTGCGCGTTTATTACTTCCACACAAGATAGCGCAGTCTCATGATGCGCGATCTCGAACGACGAATCAACTTTGGAAAAGAGCATAACACACATATGTATATAAGAAATAGAAAAAAAAATCAAACAAAACCTCATACGGTCGTAAAAATATAAAATCCATTCTATTCACGAGTCGTGAAACGCGTGCCTCGTCCATGCGATGGAATATATCCTTCGCTCAGCCTACTCTTCTCTTCTTCTCGAATTCCCAAGATCATCTTGCGACTCGCCTTATGCCCTCGTGTGCTATACCGCATCCACGCCAGCCTCCGTGTATTCATGTATATACGAGACACACATATGTGTGTGATATCGCGTATAACACGTATCAGATACACGTGGAACCTTGCCGGGCGCTGAGAGCGAGAGAGGTGATGTACCTTGCCTCACGATCCGTCCAGATAAGTCAGTTACCGACTCGCTCTAGCGCGTCTTCCCCTCGTCGTCTGCGCGCGCCCGAGCTCGCGATTCGTTTTTTTTTCCTTTCTTTTTTTTTTTTTGCGCCTCTTCTCGTCTCTTCTCTTTGCGTCCCTTCATTGCTGCTGGTACTTCTGATGCTCTCGCCGTTTCCTCGCCTCTAACCCCTCTGGGCACTTGGCCAACCCATACCAACCACGCGAGGATCTGTCTCTCTTTCGGTGAGTCTCGTTTTATCTCCTTTTATTTCATCTTTCTCTTTCTCTCTCTCTCTCTCTCTCTCTCCTCACACTTCTCTTCTCTTTTCAGTTTCGCCATATACCCAAGAGCGTTGCTGCACTCTTGGCGGGTGATTCATCATCGGCGTCTCTTCTCTCTCTCTCTCTCTTCCTCAATTCGCTTCCCCTCCGTTTTATATACATCTCTCTCTCTCTCTCTCTCTTTGCGCCAAACAATGCACTCCGTCTTTCTCATTTCTTGGGTCTCGCCACGGCTGTCTCGACGGAGTTGGCCGTCGTCGTCGTCCTCGTCGTCGTCGAGAGTTCGGGGCACCTCGGCGCGTCCTCTTCCACGGGTCCACCTTGTGGCCCACCTCTCGTGCCTTCTCTGCACTTTGCCGCCTCGCACCCCCTTATTTTTTTCCAATTTTTTTTATTCTTTATTTTCTTTTTGTTCATTCACAGATCCCTGCGAGCCGCGATCGCGCACTCTTCTCTCTTCCTCCTTCCCTCTTTTATTCGGTACACATCGCGTTTTGTACTCCCACGACGCAACGGGTTCCCGCAGTTTTGTGGCTTGTCTACACCGCAGGGCGCTCCAATGTGGAAGCGAGATGGCGAACTTGTCTTTGAACTCTGCCTTGATATTCTCATCCCTGACGCGGAGTATCCTCGCGCGTACGTTCCGCGTATACGCTGCCGCCAGGTAATGAAAGGTCGAAGGTTACTTCCAGGGTAATTCTTCTCGACGTGACTACATTTTTTCCCCTTCAATATCCATGAACAGGGTCTATAGTCATCCGAGTGTACATACAGTGAATCGATAATTTTCTCACATACGGTCGCGTGTAGATTTGTAGGTCATCCCTTGGGGAGAAGAAGAAAAATGCTTCGGTCATCTTTGCTCAAGATTGGCGTTAACCACGCCAAGGATCCCAGGACATCGAATAGTCGCTTGTCTACGTGTGAGCGTGTGCATAAACACGATAGAGTTACACCTACGCGACCTCCTTTACACTCTTACAATAATCTCTATCTTTCTTTATCTTTTTATTTCTCTCTCTCTCTCTCTCTCTCTCTCTCTCTTCTCTCAGCTTATATGTATGATGTCGCGACTGTACACCCACCATGGAACCAAGGGCCAAGTGGGTACGCGAAAGTCGTTGTAAAATATCTCAGGCAATGCATCACCGGTGCGATATCACCGGCATGAAGAGATACAGTAATATTCACCTCGGACGCCCGCAACGGACAGCCTTACCCTTCCCACCAACCTCGATTTTTCTTCCTCGCTCTTTCACTTGTTCTCTTATAACACTGAAACGCTATATAGCTCTTCACCTCATCGTATAGTGGCTCTCTCGCGAGGGAATAAACGATGAGACGGTGTAAACGCTGCGGGGGCACACTCGCGCGCGCTCTCGACCGATTCCTCGACGCCCGTTCTCGTATACGTCGTTATTTTTATTCGCCGTCTTCCATACTACGCCTTTGAAAAACGAGTAAAGTGCTTCGACATCAAAGAAATCCACACCGGCCTCTCATTCCAAGGATTTCCTCCAATTAAGTGGGTTTCAACTTCCCTTCTATCCTTATAATTATAAGCTGCTGAGAAAAATAAGATATTTCAAAAAGTCTTGGTTCGCTGCTGACTTCTTATCTAATCTTCAGCGTGTGGCCGCAGGTTATACATCTTACATCGACGCGTAACCCGATGATTTCTCACATCCCACAAAAGCAGCGTATACCTGTGCGTGAGCCACTATAGTCAAAGCCAATCGCTTTTCTTCCCACGCCAACGTTTCCCATCGTCGTACCTTCGAAGGCTAAACAATTTCAAAAGTTTCCGGGATTTTCACGTTTCCAGCCTTTTTTCCTCTCGATTTTTTGCTCTTTATATACTCTTTATCGTATATCCACGAAATCTTACCTCGAAACTATACTTCGGTTGGGCCCAAAAGGTGGGATTTCGGTAATTCGACGAGGGATTCCCTCGAAAGACACCTTTTCCTAGAGTCAATCTCTCTCTCTCTCTCTCTCTCTCGTTCTCTCAGTGTGCTTTTGAAAGTGGGTGGGGTACAACGATGGTTAGTCCCCGTGGCTGCTGTAGTCGTCGGGCCAAGGGGGCTACGAGAGGCGGGGACCCGCGGGATAGTGAAGAGGGGAAACACCCCGCATGGCATGGGGTAGGTTGCAGCAGCAGCAGCAGCAGCAGCAGCTCACGCGACACTAGAGCCATCTATATCCTGGGGAGATTTATGGGTTCTGGCTGCAGCGGCTGCTCGCAGCAACTACACGCCACAGAGTATCGCTAGCAGGATGGTGTCGGTGATCCTGCTCTTGTGTTCCTTCGAGCGTATATCTGTGTGTGAGTGTGCACGTTTACAGTACAGAGAATCGTTGGCTAGGGTTGTTTCCTGCATATGTGAGAGGTGCATTTCAGGATTGTATTGGTGTTGCAGACACTGCTGGGTCTCCCAACCTTTTCATGGTGTTTATACATACATGCATATGTATATATATATACGATCTCGCACATTTGCCAAACTCTGGACTGTACATGTACGAATGAGGATAGTTGTGTCGGTGTCGTCAGTTGGACGGTGTTGGTAGTCTGGTACTGTGCTGATACCGCGTTCACCCCGACCCATATGTACACAAACACACGCACACACACACACAGATATGTATTTATAATATTCAGCAGTAGACAACACGACTATACTCACCCGGAGGATATCTCTCGTATAGTGTGTTGGTGAAAGGTCGACCAGAAGGTGCGGCACGATTTCAGCCCCGATGTTGGTATGTGTGCGAGCGAGAACGAGACCAAACTCTACGGAATAATGCACCAAGTGTCTGTATATACATATATATACATATATATATTTTGATCTATGTGTGTGCGTATATAAATTCGTATACTCGTGCGCTTGCCCCCCTGTTGAGACAGCACGCTGTTACCCCGCGGGGGTTACGCGCAATTCGCGCTCATGCAACGGGGCGCTGATAAAAAGTTGGACTCGATCTCAATCCGATCCTCGGGACTGGGGGAAGAGAGAAAGAGAAAGAGAGAGAGGATCCCACCAGCTTTTGCTGAACGTTGAAGCAGTGCAACTTCATATATATATATATCTTCTCTTCGCGATTATCTTCGCGCTCGCTCTTCACGCTCTTTATCTCTCCCTTTTCTCTCTCTCTCTCTCTCTCTCTTCCCATATCGTTTTCTCTCTTGTCTTGCATACATGCCTTTTATCCACACACTCATCCCTCCGGGCTCTTTCTCTCGTGCTTTCTGCCGGGAGATATTATTCACCGCGAGCCGTCGACTGCCGCGATTATTAAGCGCATAATAATGTGCGAATGTACGGGGTATATGCATATATATATATGTACGTGTATTAAATATACACACAAATATGTGCATTATTGTATACGCACACACACACAATATATATATAGCCTATATATATATAGATTTGACTGACGAAGAAATAATGCCCTTAAATTCCGGAATATCTCGCAAGGATGAATTCGATTCTGCTCACGAATTCAATCTATTTCCAATTATATTTGGCCGACTCCGATTGGTCGGATAAATCGATAAAGATATTGTGAGAGAGAGAGAGTGAGAATAAAAATAAAACGAGGGGGAAAAGCGAAGATGGGCAATCCGTCGGATAGAAGTGCCGAGGTTTCGAAACTACCCCCTCGACGGTACGAGAGGAAGAGGGATGAAGGGAGGAGACGGTGGACTATTTCCGTCCACGTTCGCTCAACGCCCTGACGTATAATATTCCGCAAGGGTAGTGGTGGTCGATATACACAGCCTCGCTCGTGTGTGGATGCGAGTTCGTGGGCGGTATTGAGTTTGTTCGGGAGGCCATGAGGTCCCTGGGACTCTCGCCTGCATACCGAGCGCATCTACCACGACGACTGTACCTATCCTCCTCTCTTCTATATACGTATATATACGTATGTATATGAGTTTGTGTGTACTACGTAGTTATACATACGCGTTCCAGGATCTCCCTCTCTCTCTCTCTCTCTCTCTCAGTCTCGTCGTCCCATCCCCTGATGCGGCCGGTTTACGAGCAACCTGTGGTAACGAGAGCGATAGATAATAACCGCTTCGTGCTCAACCATCCACCCACAGAGCACCTCCATACCGGAGAATCCTCTCCCACTCCATATCTTTCGCGGCTCTCGTGTTGCCCTTGAACACAAGCATCGCAGCCTCTCGCGAGTTTTTCGTCGCGTTTTAATATATATATTTTTTTTTTTCGTTTTCCGTGTTATAACCGCTTTGAGAACCATTACGTGTGCCAGCCAAGATAATCTAACATATTTTTCATCTCGAAGAGTTGGGAGGAGGGGACATGCTCGCAATCTCTCTCTCTCCCCCTTTCTCTCTCGCGTGCGTATTCGTTTTCGCGAAACGCATTAAAATTTTGTTTTGATGATAATCCAATATGGATGCTCTGTTATACGCATCCGCTTTTCCACGATAGCGTCTAAAGTTGACCTCTCTTTTTACTTTCATTCCTGCTTTAACTTTAACTTGTCGTTATACAGATCCCGAGGCTTCCTCCCTCATACTCGGAGAGGTGCGCATGCCCGCGAGAAGAGCGCCCGTGCGCCATCGAATTTATTGCGGCTTAAAAAGTCTGGCCTCCCTTGAAATCCTGATAAATGTGCGAATGGAGCGAGACTATACGTCTCCCTCTCTCTCTTTCTCTCTCCCACTCTTTTTTTCTCTTTCTCTTTTCTCGTATGTATACGAAAACTGTATATGCTGGAGTTTTTGGTATAACCCGCGTGTGGAGAGTGGAAAAACCCGTCGGAAGAAGAACCCCAGGGTTGAGGATGCTGCTGCTGCTATAGTACGAGCGCGTATTTATTCCCCGAGGCTTGGAAACAAGAGGAAAGAGACGCTGGGAGGAAAGTCGCATGAACTCGCTAGGCCGAAGAGCAAACTCTCTATATCTATGTGTCGAGATAACTGCTGCTGCTGCTGCGTATAGAAACGAAATTCGGTATAACGTAGCGAATGAAAGATGCGTGCATATAGTTCGCCAACTCAACTCAAGGGAGGAATCTGTACAAACAAAGATATGCTATGCTAGAGAATTCGTAATAATCGTACTTTCGTTGAATATCACGAAAAATCTGAGAAGTCTGCTGCTACTGCTTTTGGAGGTTGCTCCTCATATGAACTCACGAGTGCTTACACTTAAATGTACTCTGCTCTCTCGCGAATACCCGATGCGTCTATGAAACTGCGCTTCTCCATCATCTCTTTTTCTCTCCCGTTCGTACTCACGAAACTCCGAGACAGCAGCTGAACTCTAATAGCGTTAATCCATTCGTCGTGAATGTTTGTACAGGCGCCTTCCGGCGCCCGTTCTCCTCCTCCTCCTCGTGTCTTTTATCTCTTACAACCTTATCTGCCTGTCTCTCTCTCTCTCTCTCTTCCTCTCTCTTTTTCTCCCTTTTCCAACTAAAGGTCTCTCCGCTTTTCCTCTCCTCAATCTCATACGCCTCCGGAAAAATAATGGCTGTCACGCAACATATTTGCGTACGAAGCTTTTGAAATAAAAAAAAAAAGTTCATTGGGCTTTCAGCGTGTTTTGCTACGTTGAGAATTCAGCATGTGCGGAATAGATATACGCTCGGTTGAATTGTGTACAAAAGAGTTTCCGTTTTTTTTTTTATTTTTTTTTTTTACAATACTAGAAAAGAACGAATGTGGGCTGCTGTTGTATAATCGATATTTCTATTTTCGCTAGATTCATCTTCATTTCCAGTTCGACTTTATTACAGTGTCTAAGTTTCTCTATAGATTTTACGATTTTTGTTGGAATTTTTTTTTTTTTTATTTCGATGACGTCGCAAAAAATGTGCGTTTCGCTGGGAAAGATCGAGAAAAGATTGAGGGGGGGGGGGGAGT
>JABMBV010044398.1:0-24052 GCA_018906735.1 Mesochorus sp. PSUC_FEM 10030011
TTAAAAAATAAAATTGAATGAAAAATATGTTAATGATAGACTTATCTTAATTAGTATAATACAATAAAAAAATTTTAATATATCACAGTTTTTTAATTTTAAATATGTTTACGATGTTCGTACTAAAAATCGAATGAATATAAATTTTCTTTTTCGGAGAACAAACATTCTCTGATAACTTTTTTTGTATTCCTATATTTTTTTTTATATATTGCCATAAAAGGATGCAAATTCTTCATTAGGAATCATCGAAGATATTTCAAAAAAATAAAGTTTTTTATTCTCGGCTCGCGAAATGAAAGAAATGTCTTTTTTCCTCTGATAAGTAATTTAATTTATAAATTCGAAAGATTAAAAAAAAATGTTCGCTCCCTCCCTTTAATCCATAAAATTATTGATCATTAATTTACTCCAATTTATATTTTCGACATATCCGATTGAAGAATCGTACAAAATTAATTTTTTTAGTCGACAATCTTATAATCGAGTTTCTAATTTATTTTTATTTTTTCAATTAATTCAACTTAAAAATTATTTTCTGACAAGGATTTATAAACACGTGCTCCAAAAATGACGTTTAGAAGAATGAGACAAAAAGTGCTCACGAGTTTATCGCTACATGACTAATTAAGGTATTACACGCTAGTCAAAAATGATATTATCCCAAAAAATCAGAGATGAAGAATAAGAATTATCATGGAAGGATCTTCGCTTTGATAATTGACATACGAAAATGGTATGAAAATATAGATTTTCGTTTTTAGGTATCCCACATTGGTCCCTCTATCAAAAATGATTATTCCGTAAAATCAAAGATGGAGAATAACAATGAAAGGAAAAAAAAAAACTAATTGAAAATAATTGATTCAAAAAAATCAAAGATCGAGAATGAAATTTATGGAAGAAACTTCCTAATAATCGGTATACAAAAATGGTATATTAAAGTGAATTATTTTCGTTCGATGATGAGACTCACCGCGTATTTTGGTTTCCTGTGGATCGAGTGGAGGAACACGTGGGTTACCGTGTTGTCCGGGTTTTTTCAGTAAAACACCCACAACCTGCGGTGGTGTCATCATCATCCTGACGAAATCTCGATTCTTTTTCTCCACAATTCAAGGACGATTACTTTTATCAATTAAATCCCCCGGGCGAATGATCATTATGCTCGATCTTTTATTCTAATTACGGAGGAAAAGACACTGGACGATATCACTGACGTACATCACAAGATAAAGCACAAAATCCGCAAGTTCGACGACACCAAAAAATCACATCTTAATATTATTTTCCTGTCGATATTACAAAGCCTAAGGATTTGCGAGTATCGAAAAAAAAAATCTAACTATCGATCAATAAATTTCAACATTTTACATTTTTTTTCAATCCCTATCTATTCACTCGAACAATCAATTAATTTTTTCGCTTTTTTTTCGAAATTCCTACAGCTTTCATTGTACAGGAGTGTCCAATTTCAATTTCAATTTTCAATAATCTTCACAGAATATTGCGAAACGTTTTTGTTGCTCCGGTCTTTGGTTTTTTCTTTCTGTACTAGATCAAGCTTTTTTTCGCAGAAACTTCAAATGATTTTATGGCCCGTAAAAAACTCGTTGGGCCTTCACTGATTCTCGCGATTTATTAAATATTGCACCGCAACACTGCACTTCCGGTCTCTTTTGTTTCTCTCAATAGCTCGTCCCAGTGGCACGGTAGTCCAAAAAAACATTTGTCGAGAATAATAATATATATGGGCTCGTGACGAAACAACTTTTTGCTCGCTCTGCACTCGTATCGTAATCTCAGATTTCAATCGCGATGTTGATACTTAATTGTATGCCGGCTGAGGCTCGATGCTGAAGTGCAACAATAAACATAAAACCAAAAAAAAAAAAAAAAAAGCAAATAATTGATTCACAGACAATTTACAAAAATTAATCACGTCAAATTCGCAATAAATAAATTTCGATAATTTTTTTTTTCAATTATTTGTCGCACATCGCAAAAATATTTTAGTTAATTTTTTAACATAATAATAATTATTGTTATTGTAGAACGTGAATGTTTATTTTTTTGTTTATTTTTATTTTCGAACGTTTTGATTTTTTTTTTGTTTCACGGTCTTAGGGGCTCTTTTGTTGAAAATTAACGAAACCGTTTCGAAGGGGCGACGCGAGTCGGACGTCCAACACGTTGCGCACCCGGCGTACGACTGAGTGAATAACAGCGTAAGTAAAATTTCGTTCGAACGCGCCCGCCAGCTCGAATGTCGCGTTACGAATCAAGGGTGGGGGCTTTTACATTCGTTCTTCCTGCTCTACCCCCTTTTCAGTCGCGGACTTGATATATATTATACTCTTCGTCGGCTTGGCGCCCCATTGCCTTCATCTTCATCATCATCTTCTTCTTCTACTTCTTCTTCTTCTTCTTCGCTTCTCCGCGCCCGGCATCTCACGTCCTCATTTATTTCTTACGGTATAAAACGATTCTCCCTCTTTTCCTCCTCTCTCTCTCTCTCTCTCTCTCTCTCTGTGTCATTCTACTCTACTCTCATCCGCGCTCTATGTATAGACGCGACATCCTATTCGTGTACTCGGGTTTGCACGAGATTTAACACCTACGCACTCTCCAATAAATGCATATAAAATCGTCTTTACGAATTGCCATAAAACAACGCTGATCGGGATAGTAATTATTCATGAAAATTCGAATAAAGGAAAATCATCATTTCCGCCTGACACGACATCGAGGTTTTATTTATTTAATATTTCTAAATTAATTGGAGAAATATTTCTTTTTTGAATAAGAAAACATAAAAATTATCAAACATTTTTATCACATTAGTTGAAATATTTTTAATTCAATAATTCAATAACCTAGAGAAAAATAATTATTTTATCATTAACAAAAAGAAACAATTAAAATAACTATATTTTATTAAAAGTATTGGTTAAACAATTTTATCACGTTGGTTTAAATATTTAAAATTCAATATTTACTGTAATAAGTATTAACCTTGACAAAAACATTTATCAGGTTTTCTTGAACGAGGTGAGTCACACTCAGTCGTGTTTACTCTCGACCATCCAGAACCTTCTTAATCTTGACGTTTTTTTTATTTCAAGTAATGTACGAAGCAGTGAAAGGAAAAGGGGGAGAGAGGGGATATGGTAGGGGAGAAAGAGGAAGGAAACGATATAGTTGAGCTGTCGAATTAGCCCTGAAATTATTTATGTACAAATATGTTCATGCACATTTATTTCTGTATATACGTGCATGGTAAGTACTTATCTTTTCTTAAACACATGAGCACGCGACAATAAGTTATAAATCGCAGCGGAAAAGCTCCCTTGATTCTACAGTCTGCTTCCCTCGCCTACACACAAGCCCTACAATTGTCTGCGGTATAATATACTTTGCCACGCAAGCTCTTGGCCCGTATCCACTACATTTAAGTATCAAGAGAGGCCCAGCAGTGTCTCGACGCCAAGTAAATTTTGCCAATTTCATGAAAAGAAAAAAAAAAAAAAGAAAAGTTTTCAAGTAATAGGTGCATGTACGATAACAATTATAATTATTCGTTTTACTGCAGGCTGTGCGATTTGTCACGCAATTGATACAAAGTTTCATTCGAAATTATTCAAATGAAATGATAGAAAAATAATAGACGTGACAAATAATGACGAAATTTCATTAAATTTATAATTTGTGGTTATTTTACATTCCACTCAATCATTAATTAAATTGTAATTCTTTTTTTTTTTTCAAACGATACTTAACAACACTAAAAGAGAAATAAAAACTTGGCGAAACCAAGTTCCAAAAACAAAAAGGCAATGACGTTATTTCTCTCTCGTGTAAATGTTAAAGTCACGTAATCTCAGTGAAAATGTCGCAAACTTCGTGGTTAACTCGATGAAATTCAGCAAACCGAGTAGAAAGAGTGTACGTTTTATGAGAAAATCCAACCCGGGTTTGTATCCCCATAGTAAAAAATGGGCTGTGTATGTATGTTCAAAGTTTATTATTCGTTCTCTTATGTCGTTTGACGTGATATCATAAAGTAGGTCGTTGATAATCCGAGTCATTGACGAAAGGTAAAATAAACTGTCATCGAAGTGCATACTCCATAGAGCAACGAATCCGGATTGCGTTTCGATTGGACATCCTTTCAAATGAGCAGACACAAATAATTCGACCGATATACATGGCAAAGGATTTTTCTGCGTTCGCCGATAAAAGGGGTGAACTATTTTGATTTTTTCCAGAGTAATGTTACGGATTAGAGAGGATACGCTTTGGCGTTGGGATTTTAAAAAGCGTCAACGCGGATGAGTTTCCAGCACTAAAGCGTTGCGCTCCCGGGGCTTTTAGGGCCATTATCCAAATTTATTAAAGTTTATTATACTCGGGTTAAAAAATTCAGATTTTCAAAGTATTTCCATATGGATCAGACAGATTATTCCTTTTACAATTTTTTTTTTTAATTTCATATTCTCTCTCCTGCAAAAAGAAATATCGTCACCATTATTAGCTCGAAAATTTTTTTAGCTTCCGAAATCAGAGCTTCCTGCATACAAAACAATACACACACACACACACGGTTCATGGATGAATTGTGTTACTAACCAACAGAGAGCCGAGAACCTGACTCAGAGTACAATCGGTGTGTCTCATTCGTGTGCTCGACACTGCCACAGAAGGAAGAGTACACATTCGCTTTAACATGCATGAATGCTTATGCACATATATCTATATACACACACACATATATAGACATACATTTACATGCACATACAAACATACACACACACACGCACATATATATATGTATAGGCATGTTACAGGTTAAAATATCGTATATACGTACCGTATAGTGACGTATAGTATATAGATACGTGGTCCTAGTAATACTGTACATATATATAGGATACCGACTCCTCTCTCTCTCTCTCTCTCTCTCTCTCTCTCTCATGTATAGTAAACGGGCAGCTGCGTAAACACGGCTTCGTTCCCCACGTGTCTCTCTGTATCCCTGTAGAGGAAATTCCACCCTCTCTCTCTTCCTTCCCTCCCTCACTCCCTCTCTCTCTCTCTCTCTCTCTTGGTCCTTTCTCGCTCGCTCTCTATCTTTTCCTTTCTCTCCATCTCTCTTTGTCTATCGTAAGCATATATATATGTATATAGCACGATTACCAACACAATCACAAACGCCCGACAATTCTCTCTCGTGCCTCGCTTACGCGTATTAGAACATTCGTGTTGGCTTTAACCCCGTAGGGTGTCGTCGGAGGATGGGCGTGTTGTATAGTATAACGTATATACTTGGCTGCGAAACACAGCAACTCTCTGTCATGATAAGGAAAGGTATATTGTGGGTATTATATTAGCGGTTGGTCTCTCGAACGAACGAGAAACCTCGATCATCATAACGATGAAGGTTCTTTTCGCAGTGGAAAAAGCTCGCATTAGCCAGACGATTAATTTTTCTTTTTTTTAATTGATTTGTGTTGAATTTTTTTTTTTTTTCGTTTTTTTTTGATTATTGTTCCTTCAGAAAAAGTGATTTATTGCAGATGCTTTGTGATAGTTGAAAAATGTATCATTTTTTAAAGTTTTAATTTACGCTGATTGTTGTTAGGTGATTAATTTTTTTTTTTCTTTTAATTGATTTGTGTTGAATTTTTTTTTGTTTCTTGATTATTATTTTGTATATAAAGAGATTTTTGCAGGTATTTTGTGATAATAGGAAAATACATAATTGTTGAAAGTTCAAATCCATGCTGATCGTTTTGTTAGATTTTCATATACGAAAAGCTATTTATGTTTCACATTATTTTTTCCAATAACTGGATTATTCGTACTCAATTGATTTTATTTTTACACAGTTGATTAAAAAAAAAGTGTTTCACATTGTCGAATGATGTTTAATTTGATTGACTGAATGGGTACAATAAATTGTACGTTTTTTTTTTTTTCGTTTTAATATTATTTTTCTTCTTTCAACTAGAATGTATATTTGGTTTGAGTCGAAATGAAAAACGCATTTTCCAGGATTACTTTTGGGGCCAAACGTGTCGCCGGACATCCGATACATATGAGAATCGTCGGATGGTTATTTTGCTTTTTTTGGAAAAAAAAAAATTACCGCGAGATAGCGAAAAAGCGTACAAGAACGACGAGACATGTAGAAAGAGACGTTGACTTCCTGGTAAACACGAGGATATGTAGAGCACACCTGCTACTGGTACTGTCGAGTAAGATGCTCGGAGAAAAATCCCGATAACCCCGAGCTTTCGTATACACATCTTTTCCAACCGCAAAAGATCGCACAGTTGGGTCCCAGCGCTCTCGTTTCACGATACCGAGAGAGAGAGAGAGAGAGAGAGAAAAAAAAAGAGAAAGAGAGAGAGAGGCGTTTTATGAATATTTCGAACAAGTTCCGTATCAATCTCACGTTTCCGTCGTCTAGATTTTCCTCGAGCTCTGGGATCTTTGTAAATGGAACTGTGGACGATCGAAATTTTGTTCTGGTATCTTCATGAGATATTTCAGATCGAATCTATAGGTCCATGACCCCTTTTAAATTCGTTGAACAATATTTTATACACTGTCGTATTTTTGGTAGATTTCTAACCACGTCTCACCTAGCTTGTATTGATTCATATAAAATTATACCACTCCATCGTATAATTTTTTCTCTTTTATTCAAACCTCATACAAAAAAGATAAAAACGTGAGGTATAATTTTTCTGAAAATTTGATTAAATTTTCTCGTATATCATATTGTAATACATGAAAAATTTGAAATTACTTCTCCATCTAGTAATCATGATGTTCATTGTCTAAAATTTCACTTTAAATATATAGGCTTTTATGGAAGATTTTGAAAAAGTGCAACTTTTAACAATATATGTCTTGAACTTTAAATGGTGAAACTTTCTGAAATTTTATATGTACTCGAGTATTATTTTAAAGAGAGTTTATGCAAATGTTGAAAAATTTACTACCTTAATAAAAGCTATTTTAGATTTTTTTTTCCCGTCAAAAGTGTTTAACCTAAAAGCCTTGAGATTCGTGAATTGCTTTGTCGACATCTGATCTTTTTTCGGTCGTCGTGTAAAAAAAAAAAAAATAAAACAAATAAAACAACAACAAAAAATTAACACTTTGCTAACGAGAAGTAAAACCAGCAGCAACGATCACAAGCGTTATATCGTTACGTAGCCATTTAGCTCGTAACGACCAACGACTAAAATATACGAAGCATTGAATCGAATATTCTGCTATCGGGTTTTTCTTTCTTTCTTTTTTTATCGAGAAAATGACCTTGTCACTGCACATTACTTGGTCGCGATACACGGCTGTTACTCCCGTAGAGAGGCCTCGTTATAAATTGCACCTAAAAAATTCCTTCTCGCACTTGACGAAACCTTGCGATTGTTTCATACTTGGCTGTGCACAACGAAACACATTTATTTTACGTATTTATAATTCCGTCATTAGCAGTTTTTAAATTCAGGAAATATAATATTGAATGTACAGTTTTAATGATATTTATTTTTTCACAGTAATCCTACAAATTACAGGAAATCGGAAATTTGTTAAAATATTAAATTACATTTTTAACGATACCCTTTTTTTTCTGTTTCTCGGTAATTCTATAGAGCATAGAAAATTGAAATTTCTACGTGAAGGCTATGAAAAATTTTGATGAAATATGTACGCTGTGCGATATTAAAAAGAAGATAAAATTGTTTTAGCTCTTTTGATTCTGAAATATCGATTCCTCGATACTTTTTCTGTAATACGATGTGAAAAATACAAAGTTGGAGTAATTTCGGTCTGACCACAACACGCCTCATTCACTGGCCTCCCCGTGCTTGCTTCTCTCTTTAAAACTGTACGTGATGTATACTCAGCTGCAGCTTCGATTTTTCTTACTCGATACTCGACAGTTTGTGGCTACCGCAGCGTGTGTAAAGTTACCGTTAAGTTGAGTCGATGTACGTCGAGGATCGTGCAAACTCGTTTGAGTGTCGGAGACTGGAGAAAAAGAAATAGAAAGAGGAAAATAAAAATAAATAAATTAAAAATAAATTTGAAAAACTGGCTTATATCCTCAGGCTAGAAGGGCATTGACCGCCGAAGGGCATCGTCCAAGATTTCTCGTCACGTTCCAGACTAAAAATTCCAGCTCTCGCGTTCAGCAATCGCGTGGATATTTTTGTGAACCTCTTTAATACTGAACAGAAAATTTGTTAAACGAATGAAAAATGTATTGAGAAATATTTCGAGCGATCGCATTATCATGCGGAATTTATGAATTTCATTTGATGAGAAAGTCATGAATCTTTTATATTTTTACTCGTTGACTTTCTATCACAATTGCAAAATTTTAGGCACTCATACGAGCGGTACATTGTCTCGTAATTATATATGTATGTGACCATTTTTTTGTTACTTTATTATTATCATACAAAAACTCATAAAATTTCGTCTTTAAAAATCTTTAAAAATAAAATTTACAGAAATCATATCGATATCAAAAATTCGATAAATAATTAACAAATAAATGACAATAAGTTCTTCGATTGAATTATTGAAAAAAGATTGTTCGTGTAGACTTTATTTAATTACGCGAAAATTTGTAATATATTTTCATTGGGCAAAGAACCTATAAAAAATTAAATTTACACAAATCGTATCGATATTAACAATGCAATAAATCATTAACATATATAAATGACAATTTCTTCGAATAGAGTATTGGAAAAGATTGCAGTTGCCATTAAATGCCGATAGAGTCGGAGAAACAGCTCTTGTACGACGGATTCAGTGTCCATAGTCGAGACCGCAGCTTAAGTAGATAACGGCGAACATTGTCAGACCCGGGAGTGGTGAAAAAAAAAACGATTCGACAAGAAAAAAGATGCGATAGCGTTTTCTCGCCTTCATCAGTATGTGTCGTTCTTGTGCATGGTGAATGTGTGTACGAAGCTGCGCCGTTGCAGATTCTCTTTTACGATCGTAGTCGAGGTCGGAAAAAAGACCACATGACAAAGCCCGTATATTTCCCAGTATATGCACCGTTGTGTGTAGTATATTAGCACAGTATAGTTAGAGTTATAGCGTGAAGTAAACGTCGACCCGCGAATGACACGAGAGTGTCTCTACCCATCCTTGCCAACTCACACCAACAAGAGAGAGAGAGAAAGAGAGAAAAAGAGAGAAAGAGAGAAAGGAAAGGAGAGAAATATATAGAGATGGAGAGATGCGCGTTTATTTCGTGTCGCGAGAAAGAAAGAGGTAAAGGTGAAAGAGAGAGATGGGTTCGACTATTAACTCGCGACCTCCAATATAACGTCCGTACAATTTTTGTTTTTCTCGTTCCACCTCTTTTTCTCCGTTCTCCTTCTCCTCTTTCTCATCACCCGTTTTTTTCTCTTCCAACATGAATATACATATATATATATCTATAGGCCCACGCATTTGGACCGCAGTAGCATGCATACACAGCGAGAGATAAGTTCTATTTTATGCGACACTCCGATGGGCCTCTCGCCGTGTTGCCCCCGGAGTATATTGGCTTTTATCAAACCGTGCTGAGACTTCTCGATCGTCGTTGTCACGGGCGTTTCGTACATATATATATAAAATACACAGGATAAAAAACCACAGCCACGGGAGATAGCGAACGTGAAAAAGAAGAAGAAAAGAAAGTAAATAAATAAAAATGGAAAGGGAGGGTGGGAAAGAGGGAGGGAATGACGAAAAACGAAAATGCGAGACTGTAACGATGATACAATAGTCGACGTTGAAATCGCTCTGACAAGGGAGTGCATGTAGATGGTTTTTCTCTTATTTATTTTTCGCAAGACTTTGTTTATTTATTTCTTCCCTTAGAGGAAGGGTGAGGGATGGGAGAGGGAAAGAATAAATAGAAAATATTGATCGAGAATACGAGAATACGCGAAAAATACGCTCGAAAAGAAGACGTGCGTGTTTTATAAATGTAAAAAAAAAAATGGTTGGCGAACGCATATCTGGAAACTAGAAAAAAAAGATGAAAATTGGAGGAATATGATTTTTTGTATTTCTTCTATTGACTCATTACGCTCGGTATTTTCTCCCATACGTCCGCATAATTATAGACGCATCGATTTTTTCGTTTCCCATCTCTTTTTGTTCTCTTCTTCTTTATCACGTTCCAATATTCTTTCGAAAAAACCTATTGGCCACATTCGCAAAATGCAAATATATCTGCTGCGGCACCCTCTTCTTTCCCTCTCTCTCTCTCTCTCTCTTCCTTTTTCATTCTCCAATTCGTTCATACGACTCCCGCTTTTCTCGTTTTCCTCTCTTTAGCACAATCACCCGCTTCTATATCGTTCTTCGCCATTCGTGTTTTGTGACAATGAAGCGTTTATCGCACAAACGATTTTTCCCGAGAATTCTGTGAGGTCCCATCGCATTTGTGCGACACAAAGTGTTTCTCCGATGCACGCAAACGCATTTCACAATGTGTACAAAGTGAGAGAAAGGGAGAAAAAGAGAGAGAGAGAGAGAGAGAGAGAGAGAGAGATTGAGAATCGTTACTTTCGAGTATCTGTGTATCGTGAGTATTACATTAGATCGAAAAAAAAAGAAATAAAACCCCGAAACTCTGGGACAAAGTGGAACATTTGAAAATTTTTTAATGAAAATTGGAAATAGCAATTTCTGATCTTGTTAACTCAATCAAGCAGCAATTTCCTGGTGTCATGTTGCAACTATAGTTAATATACTCGTAGTAAATATATACGACGATAAGTTTATAAAGTATATAAAGTGAGAGAAAAAAATATATAAAACGAGCTGGTAAATGAATAAATTTCTAATGTCCAATGCAGATACTTCAGAATCGTTTCGTGATGAACGGCGGAACGATTTTTTTTTTCCTTCGGATCGAGACAGACAGAGAGAGCGCCAGTGTTCCATTTTTCCCGATTCTCCGATATCTCAATGTGTAGAGAATCTGCACGACGGTTTCGACGTATGGGCACTGCATGTGCACGTAAATACGTTTTCAGGCCCTCTGGAAGAGCTTCGTTAGTTCCTACGTGTGAGGTCCTAACTCGTGAAACGATTCTCTATTCTCCTCCTCTCTCTCTCTCATTCTCCTTTTATTCTTTTTTCGATTCTATGTATAGTCGCTATGCAGACATATCGAACCATTGCCGATCGGACTATTGGCGCCTGGACACGTAGACGAGACATTGCGAGAGCGATAGAGAAAGAAAGAGAGAAAGTGAGAGAGAAAGAGAGAGAGAGAGAGACAGAGAGGTGGGGAAAGGAGTAAAAAGAGAGGACTTGTGCCTATACTGCATCAATCAGCGATAACGGCCTCAACCACTAATCATGGCACTGTTCTTCGTTCGAATCCACAACGAATGATTCGTAACCGCCTCGGTTCATTTGACACATTTATTCTCAGTATGTATGGATTTATATAAATATACATGCATTATACATAAATTATTGAAAGAAAAGCGAGTACGTTCTCACGTGTTCCAAAAAACCGAGAATTCATGTTACGCGCCGCTTAATTATTTTCCTTTTTTTTTTTTCCACTGCTTTAAAACGGATTTGTGACGTTGCGGACATTGGAGTGGCGTCTGGTCTGATAGTGCCGTCAAATTACAGCCGCAAAGAACGTGAACTTGGCTCGCACGTTGTTCGACTTCGTAGCGCAGCTCACGTGATGTAGAAATCTCGTACAGTCATCGCTTAGTCACACAGAAATATGATATTGATAAAAATAAAAAGGGGAATATAATTGCAACGGTTCGTAACGTGCAAATTTGCCAAAGTTTTCTACCAGAGATAGTTATCTTTTTTTTCCCTTCCACTGTCATCGCCATCTTTGATTTTTTTTTCAGAAAAAAATCTCGAACCAAGTCATGCAGAGATAACGAACATTCAAACAATGTGCATACTCGCTTTTTATTACTCGTCGCATTCCCGACAGCATTGCACATTAGTTATCTGTATGTGTGTGCGTGTGTGTGTGTGTGTGTGTTTATGTATACATTTTTTTTTTTCGAGTTTCATACCCATGTGTACACCCATAGGCCTCACAGTGTGTGTATTCAGCAACTGGATCGAACGATATGTATCTTGATCTAAATTACGGTTGGCAAACAAACGCCAGAGAGCAAGAGAGAGAGAGAGAGAGAGAGACATGGCTCCCTTTTCGCTCATTCTGGCTCCCTCCATTGGGATATACAGTGACATTAATGCTTGACAGACCAGTCCCTTGCATGGATGTGTATATGTATACACGAGTAACTTTATACACAGCTGAAACCACTCGCGGATCATGTCCAGGCTCTTTCCAAGCCCTGACGAGCAAACCTCCACCAGCTACCAACTAAATCTCTTGCCCTCCTATCATATATCCTCGTTTTAAACAAATTTTTCCCTCTAAAATATTATTATCAAGCTCTGCATTAAGAGTCTAAAAAATATTCATAAATATCCATGTTATGGTAAAATAATTTACGACGTGATTCATGGGGAAAAAAAAAAAGAATTACGAAAAAATTACTCCTCGTAGAAGATAGAGGTCGCCATAATCGTCGAAATATTATAACATGATTTTTTTTTACTTTTTACTATTTAAAAAAAATTGAGTTGAAAAATTAAATCAATATCGTTATACAGATCATCGTATATTTGAAAAATTATCAAGCCCTGAATCAAGGTCTAAAAATAATCATAAATATCCATGTTGTGCTAGAATGATTTACGATATGATTCATGAAAAACAAAAGAATAGAAAAAAATTACTCTGTATAGAAGATCGAATCACTATATTATGACGTGAATTTTTTTTATACTTTTTACTATTTAAGAAAATTGAATTAAAAAATTAAATTAATATCGTTGTTCAAATAAACGTATAACGATATTAAAAAAATTATCAAGTCCTGAATCAAGGTCTAAAAATATTCATAAATATCTATATTAGTAAAATGATTGACGATGTGATTCATGAATAAAAAAGAATAGAAAAAAAGGTAATAACTCCATATGGAAGATCGTGTTTGCCACAATCGTTAGAATATTATCGCGTGAATTGTTTCACTCAATTTTTTCAAGCCACCAATTAATGCGGTTTCTTCGAGCTCATTTAATCGAGAACTGATCTTAAACTCGAGTCTGCGAATGTAAAATTTATACGAAATTCCGTTTAAAGAAGTTTCATAAGCGTGATTCTTATCGAGAGCACGAAGAAAAAAGGCCTCCGGCTCGAAAGCAGGCCAAATAAATAATGTTCGAAGCTTTCGCAATTGCGGGACACGTGGAACAGAGCAAGGGGTGGGTGGAGTTTGCTCAAATATCTGATTGAGACGAAAGACAAATGGGAAAGGAAATATGACGAGTGTGGAGGCAGGGACATGAAATATTCCTTATACATTATATATGCATCTGTGAGTATCTGTGGAAATTGGATCGCTGCGACTTTGAGGTTGAAACCGTCGCGAAAGAGATATCGATGAGGAACATAAATTGTACAGGATTGTTCAGATTTCATGCTTGCACATTTATGATAGAAAATTTTTTATTCCGATAAACGAACATTGAAATATAAGTAATAAAGATGAAGAGTTAATAAATCGATCAATTAAAATATAATTTACGTCAATTATTCGTTATTAAAAACGCTCGAGATAATTTTGTCATTTTTTATTTAAAATATTCAATTCATATAATCGCTAAATTTTTGTGCCATATTTTTTTTTGTAATTTTATTAATTAATTTATTTTTATTTCATCGTAGAGTATAATCCTGATGGTACAAAAATCTTCAACAGGAATTGACCGATATGAATAAGAAATTGAAGAAATAAAATGGATAATTTTGAATGGCTCTGTATAAAAACAGAGAATATGCGTGTGAGAAAGAGATCGAAGGGAAAGCGGTAGCAACTCATCTCCGTCCTATCTTGGCAAGAAACTCTCGTCTCCGGTTTCGAGAAAACTCTTTACCCTCACGAGGAATCTCTCCCTGCTGGGGCTGAGGCTTGTCTCACGTCATTCAGCAGCCGCGAGTCGATCATGCGACATGACACAAGTTTATGAGCTACTTTGTGTGTGCATGTGTAACCGCTTGGATATAAATGCATAGCAATATGTATAATGTGCGGTGAGGGTATACATCAAAATTATTGCACATGAATTTCGTAGAAATCGTGTGCGGGCGAGCACGAGGACGACCGAGCGAGATGAAATTCGCGCGGTTTGATTCATCAGTCCTCGTTCTCGCGAATGAGATATATCGTTAAAATTAGCATATCTCAAATTACCGAATAAATAACGCGTACGTTCTTCTCGGAAAATTTTATAACAGCGTTCTCTCTTATCAACGTGTACATCCTGTTTTTAACGATTTCTGTATAGTTCGCGGTATCTCAGCGAGATTCCGATAGTAAAAAAAAAAACATCGACCATTTGCGCGTTAAGCTTCGTAATAATAATAAATTTACCACCTCGTTATGGTAATAAAAATGTGACACTTGTGTTTAATAAATACTTTCATAAACCTAAAATAAAAATGAAAATAGTAACTATATATGTATATTCGTTGTGATTAACGGAAGTTCTCTGCTTTCCATGACATATTTTTTTTCTCGACAAAATGTATAGATAATCTGGGATAAAGTTTAATCATGAAATATTTGCAGTCAAATACATGATTTACCGCAGATCTGTCACGAGAAATAAACGAATATAAATTCATGATAAATAGATGACGAATTCATTGTTGTTGTTTTTTTTTTCTTTTCAATTCTTATTTCGTCACGATGACCAATATCTTTTGTTATTCATGCACATTTGAGTTGTTTGATGAGACAAACGAAATGGCAAATGGGTATTACGATGAACTTTGCGTCGTTACAGTCATTGGAAGGAAGAATATTCATTGTCTTGAGTCTGTGGAAGATGATCGAGGGATTTCAAAGAGGGATATAGTTGGACTCATTCTATTCTAACTAAAGGAAGAAAGCTCAGATGATAGGAAAAGAGAGAGAGAGAGAGAGAGAGAGGGAGAAAGAGGAAACAAGACTATTTAATCAGCCTCTCGGGAAGAGAAGAGATCAAAGCGTTCGCTCAAGTTCCTTGGCTATTCTATACGTGGCAATGGGATAATCGTAGCACAGTGACGTTTCTCGTTGCCTGGAATCAAGACTTTATCCCGGCGCATTTTCCAGTAAAACCCTTGTACCCCCTTCTGCCCCTCGTTCCCTCCCGCCCCTGCTCGCCTTGCTGCGCTCGTTTGTAATGTTCGCTCCTAATACCTCGTCAGAGCTTTTGGTGTTTGTTCCACGTTACGTAACTATACGCTGCCCGAAGGGCTATATACATGTATAGTAACTTTCGTACGCTTTCATACACAACTGGCAAACGTGTGTAAACTCCAGAGAGCGAGAGCTTGGCCCACGTCACTGTAAAGCGCGTCGTATCCTGGCGACGATGTAAAGCCCGGTCCCGGAATAGTGTTCTCCTCCAATGTACTTCAATGCTGTATACACAGCCCATATAAACGCATACATGTCCTCGCGTATCGCGAAACACACGTTCGAACAAAATCGTTCGAGGAATCGATTTGACGCTTCCAACTCCAATTTTTTTTTCCGCTTAGTTATCTCCCTTTATTACACATTCTCGAATGTATTTTTTTTTTTTTACAATCTCTTCCTCTTTGATTCATCCGTCACTATTCCTATTTTCTTTGAACATGACTCGATACTTTAATTTTAGAATCTTTTTGTGTTTTTAAGCCCATGGGTTTTGCTTCAAAGATTTTTTTTTTTTTCGTTCAATTAATATTCTTTAGTCCAACAATTTATCGAACATAATAGTGTATAAATGCGAGAGAGTTACGCAACGATTCACAGGCCCCATTGGGGACAGATGGGAAAAAAAAAGAAAGGGACGAGTAACAGAGCGGTAATGTTTTTAAATCCCTCGCGCTACTTCATGGCATCCACATATATGTCAGTTAATAATACCTCCGACGCAGGCGTTGTGATTCTTTCCCTCACTCTCCCTTCGGCTCTTTTTCCCTTTGTATATATACACACGTGAGTTTCATCCTCGTGTGCGATGGAGGGACGATAAAAAAAATATTCCTGACAATTCACCAGAATGTGTGAGGGAGTGGGAGGGCGGTAGGAAAAAAGCTACGAAACGAGAGGATCATGTGCAACAAAAAAAAAGACAACAATCGAGGACACACAAAGCCCTGTTTACTCTCTCGTATTTCCTATCCTAAAATTCTCTTGCACCACCGTGTAAGCTCTTTCCCTTTCTCTCTCTCTCTCTCTCTCTTTCCCTCTCTTTTTCTCTTCCCTGCATCCACAGTCTTTTCTCCACGGCAGCATAAATGTGTGACGCATCAAAAATTGCTCGCCCGTGTTATCTCCATCGTGGTTATATCCTGCAATTCTCTCCCACACCCCGTCATATTCCGAAACTCCTCTTTCTCCGCCCACCCTACGATCTCGTTCTCTCCTCTTCTAACTCTTCATACTTTCTCGCTTTCTCTCTCTCTCTCTCTCCCTCCCTCTCGGTCTAACGCTCTTATGCTTTATCCAAACCAGCCTGTTCCGCGCGTTGAGCATAACCGGAAAACGCGGGTCATAACAATTCCTCCCTTCCACCCCTTCGAACATCGTTCCACTCTTGCACATGACGTCCCTCTCGCCTCCTTCCGCCACGTTTTTCCTTAAGGGAACAGCAGCGCGCGCGGGAGAATAAGGCAAAGTATGAGACTACTCCTGAACACTGCTGCAGCCAGTAGCTAATTTTCCACGCCACATGGAAAATTGGCGAACGAATAGTTTGTACAACATCGTACAGGTTTAACTCAGGAGGTTATTAATATTATCTGTTCCAGTTATCGTTATTTTACTTTGAATTTCATATATTCACTGCCTTGAAACGTCCGTTTCGCGCGTCATAAATTTATTCTTTTCCTCGTATACACTAATAATCGCTTGTTCAAAATCATCATACATTGTGTCGCGTGCTTTTAATATACCAGAGTTAAAAAAAGCGATGACACGTTGTACTACGTGTGACGTAATTTCTCATAGGTTATACCGTGTAACCACATTTTGTTTTTCTTTTTGTTTGTTGATTTTTTTAGACCATGCTCTTATTGCGATTGACGTTAAAAAAAAATTATTTTCGTCACGAAAAAACTATCGTTTTTTAAGTTATGATTTTATCATGGATATATTCAATTTTTTATGAAATTTTAAGGCAGGATACCACTTTGAAAGCTTGAAAAAAAAAGAAATTTTTCTTGTTGGCTAAAAATATTTTTTGAAATATGTAGAATTGAAAATAATTCTTTATAAAGGTAACTAAAATCTTTATATAATGCTATAAACCGATTATGAGTAAGCGTTTCCTTGATTCTGAAAATTATGTTTTTCAGTTCTGCGCGTCAAATTACTCATTCGATTTTCATCGGATCAACTTGAAAAATTGCATAATTTTTCTCCGTGATATAATCTAAGGATGTACAAAGGATTTTTTCGATAGAGTTGTATTATTATTTTTGGTGCACATTTTTTAAGCAACTTTTTTTACCATGAAAAATCCAATTTTTTTATGACCGCTATTTTTTTTTAATCAAAATTTCAAAGAAAGCTCTACGTATAGATATAAAATATGTTGCTCTTAATAAGAAAAAAAAACGTTATTTTTGTTCTAAAAGCCATCTACAAGAAGATTCTTGACACGAAGAACGAGAGTGCATCTTAAAAGCCTTATATTGCGGTGCCACTCA
Organism: Mesochorus sp. PSUC_FEM 10030011; assembly: GCA_018906735.1. Lineage (NCBI taxonomy): Eukaryota > Metazoa > Arthropoda > Insecta > Hymenoptera > Ichneumonidae > Mesochorus > Mesochorus sp. PSUC_FEM 10030011. The sequence continues at coordinate 17,846 of JABMBV010044398.1, forward strand.
CAAGAGGCAATTTTGAGTTTTTTAACACAAACAATTTTTTTTAAGTCGAATAATACAACGATAAATGCCTAAAATTGATTTAGTTTCTGGCTATTTTTTTTAATGAAAAAAAAACTCATTAAAACTTTTAAAAAATTGCAGACAATGGTGATATCCTGCCTTAAATAATTTGTGAAAAATTACATTGATTTTTAATTATGCCCCATTTGTAATTGACATAAAAAAATGTATCTTTATTACGATCTTAACTGTCATTTAACTAGTTTTTTTTTTAATCATATTTCTATTTTACGTATATACAATTTATTTATGAAAATCATTAACAAAAAATTACATAGGTTTTTTCCCATCACAATCTCAACGATTCGAATGAAAATATTATTATTTGGACATTCAAAAAACAATCTATCGTAGCGTAAAATAATTATGAAAAAAAAAACATACGAGACTGCGGATAAGTGAACGAAGATAATTCAGCATCGATAAACATAACACGAGGGCGCAGTGAACTGCATGATATTCACGTAATTTTATCCACGAGTGTAATGAAAAATTCGTATATATAAAACAAGGCGGTTGAGCTTGTTAATGTGCAATAAATATTTCGATATAGCAGATAAACGCAACAAAAATCGGAAATGGCCGAGTTGGATACGTTTAATACATATAGTAGAAATGGTGAAATGACAGCAAACCGTGCATTATAATGAACATGAACTCACATGTAGTATCATATACATATACAGAAAATGTCTCGTGTACAATCGAGGACAAAGTAGAAAATTATACATGCTCATGTTTCAGTACATAATACTTATAATATGTCCATTTTCTGTGCGCATATTATGTGTCGCACACTCGGAGGTAAATGACTCATCTGAAAAATCTATATATGACAAATGCATACACACACACACACACGCGTGCGTATGGGGACTCGTGTGTGTGTGAGTGATTCGTTGCACACGGTGCGGTTCTGCGGTGTACAAAGTCAATAAAACAGGAAATAAAATCGAGTGTCCTTTCCATCTCCCTCGAGCCTTTGGAGCTTTCGTGCTTATACGTGCATATTGTATTAAACCCGATTTTATGTGAAATGTGTATGCGTACGCATATACATACACGTGCGTACGTATGTGTGTGTGTTCATGCGTCGAAACGACGTTAATCGGAAAACGGTGTGAATAACCGATGTAAATATAGAGATCGGTATAGCACATACGAGAGTGCTTATGCAATATACATATGTATATATATATAGATATATAACCATATCTATGTATATATAAAGAGAGAGAAAGAGAGAGAGAGAGGGAAAGAGATGTGTGCGAAATCGGTGTATAGGAAAACAGTGGCAAGAGCGTTCAGTTTGAGCGAGATGAACGATCACGTTTTTGGTGGTCCTCTCGTGTGTGCGGTTTCGATGTTACTATATCGTTGCTACTATTCGTGTGCGATGCGATATTCAGCGAATCGTCAGGGCGCACGTTCAGCATATACGGGACGATTTACTGTCCTTTGCAGAAGCGCTTTCGTCACACTGCGACGAGAGGCTGATAGTCTGCACTCGTACTGGGGGGGGGGGGAAACAACACCAAAAAATAAAAAAGAAATTTAAAAAAACCTACACAAAAAGGTTATTGACTGATGACAGACAGCAAAGAGAAAGAGAGAGAGAGAAAGTAGCGGGAGAACGCTGTGGACGTCAATTTTTATTCAACATATAGATGCATGTGTGCATGTGTATTTTTTATAATTGTGCGATTTGACCGGGTGGAGCGTCAGACTGGATAACGATGAAAATTGACGTCTCAAACGATTGGGACAGAAGCGATAAATGTGCGAGCGTATTTTCTACTGTGGAACAAACAAAAAGGAAACAGTGATTCAAGCACGCGCACGATGAGCAAAGCTCCAACGAGAGACATATATAAAGATATGTCGCGCTTTTATTCTCTCTGCACCGTATATATTCGACACAATTACCTTTTCCATTTTTATATAGAAATACATCACGAAAATTCGTCTCGAGAATCATCCATAAATGAAAGGAAAAGTATCACTAAAATTTTTCTTGCCCATATGCAAATACGAGATTGAATTTTTTGTCTTCTCTTATCATATATACTCTTCGATATATATATAGCATGAAATTCTCATATAAATTGTGTAAATTGGGAAAATCGATTTCTACAACCTTTTATGCACATATGTATTACGTTGTAAAAGACATGAAAATTTTCAATCGTCGATATAGGGCCAGTGTGCTATTGATAGAAATGAAATGAAAAATGAAATGAGATTATATGAGTGCGAGATATATCGATCGATGAAGATTCCAGAGAGCCAGAAAGAGGAGAGAGAGAGAGAGAGAATGAAAAGTGACGAACGACAACGATATGTCCTATATATTTTCCTTGTACATCTACATATATATTGATTTCTACTCGCAACGTGGTGGCAACCTGCTACCATATATCGCAAAGAGTGTGTTGAGATCGTGATTTATCGAGAGCATGAAAGAAATAATTCCCGAGTAGGTCGCCTCTACAGGAAGCCAGAGAGAGAGAGAGAGAGAGAGAGAGAGAGAGAGAGAGAAAGAGAGAGAGAGAGAGAGAGAGAAAGAGAAAGGGGATGAGGAAGAGTAAAAGAGAAAGAGAGGAATCGTCGTTTATCCTCGACACCCCCTTATTCGTCGTCGGGGACGGACCGGGAAATGAATTTCGGCGCGTCACGGTCGTACACGCTATATACATTTTGATCGTGTATATATGTCAAGAGTACACGTGTGTGTATGTCGGTAGAGTTTGAAACAAACTGGACGATATAGGCGGAAGGATACATGGGAAATGCTCTAGTAAACTACGTGTGTATGTCGTTGACCATTAAAAGGGCGTAACCCTGTTAATTTGTTGCCCCAAGTTGTTTGCAGTTTCAGCCCTTATATGTTTGCGATGTAGATGTTTTCAACAAAATCTACGAATACTCGTGTGTACGCGAGATGCCTCACGTCAGCCAAGACACCCAATTTCAATTTTTTTTAGTATTTTTTAAAAAAATATACTTATGAATAACGTTATTATCAAAATATCATACATTGAGAAAAAAAAACACATGCTGGAAGTAAATACTTCTTTAAATTTTAGTGATGTAACAAACTATATTAATAGAAGGGGGCTCTACGAAGCCATATTTTTTTTTCCTGTTGTTAGCTTAAGAACAATTTTTGATTAGACTAATAGAAACAAAATTTCAAGGAATGTTGAGAAGTTCAAGAAATTTTAAGTACTTGTTACATTATAAAATGTGTAAAAATATCGAAAAAGTACAGTGCCAGTGAGGTTTAACTTGACAAGTTTTATTGTATAAAAACGTCATACAATAATCTTTCACAGCACAAACTGATCTGTATTTAAATTTTTCACATAACATATAATCCCACATAATTTTCACATAATTACTTAAATTTGTAAATTTCAGGAACCGAAGAAATATATTTTTCAAAATTCCGTAAAAAATCATTTGCCTGCAAATGGTAGACCTATTTTTAGGGTTTTTTATATTATCTACACATTTCAAAATTGCTATGAATTTTTTTTCCACAATCTACAACTGTGGGGAAAAAATTTAACCCATAATTTTGTTTAGCCCCAATTCTAGACTATTACCGATTTTTTTTTTTAAATATTCTTCTGGATTTAATTTCAACTGAAGATCCTGCGATAGTGGTTGGGTTCGGTTGGCTTGGAAATCTCTATGTGTAAACGTTAAAACGTGTATGTATGTATATTGGAAAAGTATATATAGTATATAGCTGAAAACACCGCGTCAACCCAGTGACCCTCTCGTATCTGGCTGCACCAGGTACTGTTTATAGATTGCCACGAGCAAACCAGGATGTGTGAGGAAGAGGAGAAGGAGGAAGAGTAGGAGAGAAGCACTGCAAACGAAGCAACGGGCAGGGTAAAAGCGTTGCTATAGAGCATCACGAAACCTTCGACCTGAGCGTTGTTCGAGGTTGGTCCCGTGTGCTTTACTGCCTTCAACCACCGAACGAGAGAACTCAACCCTGAAGCTTTAGTTTCGGTGAGCCCTTTGGCCAAGTCGGTTTAACGTATAGTTCCCTTCCCTCTCTCTTTTGCTACCAGTCCCTCCCTCTCCATCCTCAATGTTTTCCGTCATGTTTAGTGGCGCGTGGCACGCGTGAAAATGTCAACGTTGTTTTTGGAGGCTCGTTTTATCATTGGAGTTTCCTCGCGACGGCCAGACCCGGAAATCCACAAAATTTTCGTCCTAAAACGCCGCCATCTGGTCAACCCAGCAGTGTATTGCGATAAAATATATTGCCCCGGACAGTTTGCGGAAGACCTTTGATAATAAACGGTTGTGTGATTAAGTGCGCATGGCAAAGTGACGCTTGTATGGGTGATCATTGCTGGGATGAGCGAGATAGCGACCGACGAGATCGGTAGATATATACGTACGTATGTATATATATACGTGTGCGAAAAATAACGAGGACGGTTTGACCCCATTATTTTTGGAGGTTTTCGCGTTCAGGAACCGCATCCGCTAATAGACGGAACTGTTGCTCCTTCTTGACATTACCAATGTGTCAACCTGTATCAATGATTTTTCTTTTTCTAATAATAAATTTTGATAAACCAATAACGATCCCTCGATTTATATGATTTTGAATATTTTTTTTTTGCTGTTCGTGTATTCGTTATTTTATTTCTGATGCATATCGTACGGACAAAAAACATCATGATTTTGTTGGTGAAGAATATAAGCGAGGGTATATAATCGAAGGAACGTATATATATAATGAATGTGTCTGAATGGGTGGAGCCTGTTCCTGCCGTGGCCGTGACAGCCAGGTTAACGCTGGCTCGATTCTCGATCGCGTGATAAGCCAGGCTAGCAACGAGGATCAGTGTCTTCTCTATCGTCTCGCGAATTACAAGAAGGGGGGAGAGCTTATCGAGGCGTACACACGGGGTGGTCAACCGGAGGTTGAGCGTCTAATGCGCGAACAATTTGGTATATTGATGTACGCAGATGGCAAGGGTCAATCGATAAATCGGGCGGAATATCTGCGCTGGAAATTCCGTGATATCGATCAGGTCGTGTTACCGATCGAGGCCTCCCTTTCCCGTTTCGATCCCCTCGCTCAATGGAAAGATCACGACGCCTGCTGGCAAATGCAATATCGCGGCTCATTGGGCGAGACTCTACTTCACGTTTTAATAATATGCGACACGAGAATGCACACCCGAGTCGCTCGTATATTGCTCAAGTGTTTTCCAAGATTGGCCATAGACGTTGTCGAAGGCGAAGAGTATCTCGGTGCTGGTGCACTTCACCTCGCTATCGCGTACGCAAACAACGAGCTCGTCCAGGATCTCGTCGAGGCCGGCGCAATGGTATCGCAACGGGCAATTGGCAGCTTTTTTCTACCCCGCGATCAGCAGCTTCAACGACCAGCAAGAAATACCGACTACGAGGGTCTGGCTTATCTCGGCGAGTATCCACTCGCTTGGGCTGCCTGTTGCGCCAACGAAAGCGTTTACAATCTTTTGCTCGACTCAGGAGCTGATCCCGATGAACAGGATTCTTTCGGCAATATGATACTTCACATGGTCGTCGTTTGTGACAAGCTCGTGAGTTTTTTTTTTTTTTTTTTTTAATAACAATATACAACATTAAAATAATAATTGTCTGTAATGACTGAATTGACTTTGAGCTCAATTTTGTGTATGTTGCGAGAATGTGGAATCGTGTAAAAGAAATGCGTGAGTAAAAAAGGGACCCAGAGTCAAGAGACGTTTCAGATAGTTAGTTTTATTTTTTTTTTCCAATTTAATAAATCAATATTCTTTTTTTTGACACTAAAAAAATTCATGCTAGTGTTCGAAATATTAATTTTTAAGTACCAAACGTCAAATTATTGCAAATTAAATTTGTTCATATATTTTTTTGTCAAATAAATATAGACGTATGTGAAAAAAATTTCAATTTACTCAGAGGAAAATTGTAACTCGGAGGAAAATTAAGACAGCGTAATTTAAAACATTAGACATTTAAAGTGAACAGAGTAGCTTTAAGCGAAAAATTATTCAGTTTCGTTTGTTTGAAGCTAAGGGCTTTAGTTTTGGACATTAAAACAGACAATAAATTATTAAAATTTTCAATTTAACTAAAAAT